>CAJNIZ010044081.1:0-22604 GCA_905231905.1 Symbiodinium pilosum
TGACCGTGCCGCAGCAATGAGAACGGCGCCTGCGCAGTTGCATCCTGAGTCAGTGACAGCCTCCGTTACCAGCAGACAAGCCAACGTAGGACCAGAAATAGTGGGCATGCTGGATGAACGGCGTCAAGCTCAGGAGACACCCGTTAGGGTCATGAGCACACACAGCTATGCCGAGGTGGAGGGTGCAAGATCAGGAGGCATTTTGCACTGTCCAAACTGGAGTCTGCAGTAGCTGCGTTAAACAAGTGCATACCCTCTCACCCCCGTGCTCAGGATGCCTGTCAATGGTGAGGGCTGCGCCCCAGTGAGTAGGATACCGTAGCTACGCCAAGAAGAGTTCGGCCCCGCCTGTACAGCTGCGCCCCGAACCCACTGAGTATGTAGCTGAGGTCTAGACTAAAATTTTGCATGTACTCTCTGCATGTTTTCAGTGCACTGATGGAATGATGATGACACCGTATCCCGTCCTTAATTTTGATTAGCACCACGACCAAGAAAAGGAGCCTCTGGAGACTAATGCTCTTCCCACGTGATCACTTCCTTGAACATGCTCCAATTGTCGATCCCTTCACTTGAGTGCTCCTGGAAGCGACAGTCAAGAGATGTTCCTGTGTTAGGAAGCTCCATATGGACCGTAACATTTCTTTTCATTTCCTGGCTTTGTGATGTTATTGCTGTTTCTGGACTCTATTGTGGGGAAAGGTGACGCATTACGGTCGTGCCTAGGGTCTAGCGCCCTCCGAGGCGCTTGTCACATGACTGCCCCAGTTTCACATGGCTGTTACCGACAGCTGCGTACCGGATGAATGAATGAATCATTAGAGTTACCACCCACCTCCCACAACATAAACGTACTTATGTATGTCTGTGTGTGCAAAAAAATTGGAACACATAGTGTTATCTTCACACTCGCGCAACACACTGTTCGCTTTGTTCGGGAATATCGTTTCGTCTTCTCATCTCCTCCTGGAACATATCTTTTTATGTTGGCAGGCGATGGCGTCCTAGTATTGTCTCACTTAGATGCAGGTTGAACTACACATGTGGGGCTTTCCGGTCCTTGAATTTTCTTTGTTACGTGACAGCCCTCTAGTGTAGTGGGGCGTATGTCCAAATTGATTCTTTCATGTCCCGAACAATAGGTTTTCATGTGGTCATGAAAATAGTGTCACAGTTTTTGGACATGATTTGAAACGACGATTTTCTAAAGATCATTTCTTGCGTGATACTTTGGTGTCCGATGGTGACGGCGCATAGCTGGCAAGCGCAAATCACATTTTCCCACCCACCCACCCACCCTGGGGGGTGATTCGGGATGAGCCAAAACCTTGGGCGGTGCTGTAGCCGGGCCCATGGCACCGGCTGTGGGCCGGAGTGCAGAGCGTGCACTGGCAGCAGCCTGTGGTGCAAACCAAAGCTCACAGCGAATTCGCGCTACCCGTGATCTGAAAAAGAACGTCCTTGCAGGAGTTGATTTATAAAGATAAATAATAATTAAATAATTGATTATTGAGTGTATTCTGATGATGAAATTTGGAAATATCATGATAACAAAGAAATTCGTTATGTCATAGATGTTGATGCAAAGTTCCCCTTTAGAGCTGATGTGGTGAGGGTTCCATGCAACCGCTTGCTTGTCCACGATTTGGATTGTATATCTGAAGCCTCTCAATGGTCGCTCTACTTTCGAGATCTGAAGTGGAAAAGGCAACTTCTGCGCGGAACTTGCTAGTTGTCAATTGCCATGCATCAAAACTGGTCGAACTTATGATGCCGCGCTGAGCAGGTCACCGGTGAGGAACATGTCACGAGTGTTTCCGAGGGAAATGATCGCGTGGGCCCTTATGGCACTAGATGAGGAAGACGTGCCCAGAGCTCACCCCAATGGAATGCCCACTGCCCACTGAGGCAATCGAAGGCAATCGCAGAGCTCTGGCACCTCAGGTTGCCAGAGATCCCTGCCGCGCATGAAATGAAGTGCGAGACAACTTTGGTGATTACGGACATGCTTGTGGCTAGCTCACAGAACAACAAGCTGCGATACTAATGTCAGCAGAATGGCTGGTCCAACATCATCTGCATCATCATGGATCCTTACGGCAAGCACGGTATCTATGTCCCAACTGAACCCATGAGATCCATCATGAACCTTCTTGGCGATGCTATCAAAATCATGGAATCCCGCCTCGATAAAGACAGGGGCAAAACGGCGAGGATCTCAGAGATAGGCAGCTGCGCACTTATCCTGACTCTCACAGAGGTAAAGGATGCGGCGACCGACAACAGCGTAGAAGAAATCATCAAGCGCCTCGACACGACACCATCTGGAACGTTAGCGCCTGTATATGCTGCATTCACATCAATGAAGATGCGCAGTATCTAGGTGGTGGAGTCGGTAATTGTTTGTTTTCCAAAAAAATTCCGGGTTGCTTTGCTTCAGAGCCAGTGGTTTCACGCGAGCGATCAAGGTTGCCTCGTATGATAAGTTCGCATTCGAAGATTCCCCAACGCCAAAGGCATTTGTCATATGGGACTTGTGGATGATCAGGACTACAAGGGTGTCCTTTCTGTTGCTGGATCCAGCCGTGATTGCTGGCGTGACTGAGAAGTATTCGGGGTCGCGCGCAAAGCGGGAGATTCTGCCTGGGATGCCGAGCTTTCCACGCATCGATGTCTTCACGGTAGAAGCCGACATCAATAGGGCAAAGTCAGTAATGTCCAAAGACGACAAATTTCTACTGCGTCGTGTGTTAGCAACAAGGATCCCGATCCCCACACGTTTCATCAATAATTTACTGTAGGAAAAAAAGCTTTGCAATGCACAATGTCCCTTAAAAATGAGGCAATGTGAGGAGTCTCTTTAAAGAGTGATATAGGGATGCGCATTGGATATGCAGGGTTTAGGGATGCAACAAATCAGGTGCCCTCGTTTGAGAGTCCGTGGATAAGGGTCCCGAACCCTCTTGATCTTGGCCCAAAATTGGAAAATCAAATTCACAAGAACATGGAAAGTGAAGTGCGCACTGGTGTATCATTATGGTTAAAGCCCTAGACTTTAGACCTTATATGCTGAATTCTAAGCCGGAGATGCTTACACCTAAGCTTTAAATTCTTAACCCTAAACCCTAAAGCTTGGAACTTGAGCTCCAAATCCGAAACCCTAGATCTTACACCCAAAATCCGCAAACCTAAGCCCTCAGCCCTGAGTGATGCATTCTAAACCATCAGATGCAGTTGGCGGAAACTTAGTGGTCGTTTTTTGGTTTACCCATGGTTGTCGCATATTGGTGTCTCACCTTTTCTCAGAAATCCACATATCTGCTCAGTACGCGTTAAGCAATATCCAGTACTTAGTAACTTAGGATGTTTGGAAAAGCAGCAAGTGATAGGTGCGATTGAACCCTAAGCCTTAAACCTCAAACCTTTAAGCCGAGTTCGTTGCTTCCTGTTTGGTCACGTGGAAGACTGCCAAGGGCACCTTGACAGATCTTCAGAAACTCATTGCCACAGCTCCCTTCTCGCAGTTTAGGGCTTAGGATTTCGGGGTTAAGTTGTGACGGTGAGTTCAGTGCATGGTCTTGATGCAATAGCGGCTTGTTTTTTGATGTCCCATACAGTTGGCTGTATAGCGAAGTCTTCGGTTTGGCAGAATGTTTATTTAGGTTTGTTGCACGAAAGGGCAGTTTGCTGGTGCATTCCTTACGTGCTTTTTTTGAGAGCTTAGCTTCCGACAAGAATCTTGATGCGCTGCTGCCGTTTGAGAAGTGCTCCGCATGCCTTAGGTGTCAAGCCACTGTATTGGCTTGGGCTCTTAGTGTTTAGGTTGTGCTTTTCATCTCCGGTGCACCATGGCCGCCTGGAAGATATCCCCTCTGCTAGCTGTCCTGCTGCTCGCGTTTGCAGGCAAGGTTTTCTGATTCTGCATCGTTGGCCGGATGTCGTTGTTTAAGTTTCAGGGGTCAAACTTTTGGGTTTAGGAGCAGGGTGTGTTTGGGCTTGGGGTTGGGGTCAGGGAATGTGGCGTACTTGGGGGCCGTGTCATTACTAATTATTCGGCCGTTGTATAAGCCCAATGCAGTTTCCCGAAGCTTGGCCATCATAGAGGAGATACAGGTAGTTGCCGGTTGCTGGAATGAAGCGGGTGCCATTCATCAATCATGGTGTAAATCATCTATTTGCTAAGTAGCCTATAAGTAACATGTCCCTGCAGCAGGGGTGTTCTCGAACAGTACACAGTTTGAACTCTCGCAGTGAAGTAAGATGTCCTAATGCCACCGATTCATCGACCCCGAAGGTACCGCGCGCAGGGCTTAAGGAGCTAGTGAAGACGATGTCGGGGGGATAGTGACGTAATCTCTAGTAAACGCTTCAGTGCGGGCGATTTGAGGTTCCATCCGTGTCAGATCTTATGATCTGAGGTTGCGTCATCACGGTCTAGGTTTAGGGGTTAGGGTTTAGGGTTCAGTAGACGCTAGGGTTAGGGGTTAGGGTGGATGGTGCAAGTCCGTAAACAGCTGGAAGCGTGAAACCGTTTGCTAATAACCCTAACATCAAAGTTCAGCCCCCATACACTAACAGCCCCCTAAGAAGGTCTTGTGAATGTTTGCAAGGGACTACATGGTCTATTATGAACATTAAGTCCCTTACGGATTGTTCTTGGGTAGGGGCGGTTCCAAAGTCACAAGGTTTAAGGGAACCGTTCCCTTTATATCAACATCAAGCATCCCCTGCACGTTCACATTCAATTAGTCCTGTATCACCAGACAACGGTCAGAGACGTAGGATTGTTCCGTTTCCTCGAAAAAGCAGAAATGCTTGCGGAAACCACCATGTGTGATAGCTTGGGGACTAGCGCTTGAAGAGTCGTGCTGGCGGATTGTTAGGGATTTGGGATCGTTTATTGTCAGGGCTGACCAGCTTGAACAGTTGAGAAATCAACGGAAGAGGACGTGGACGATGAAGTGGAGGACGGTTTTCAAGGGTTTATGGGAACGTAGTGCTTGGGGTTAGTTAATTTGCACCAAGCGTGCGGGTATTCCATTAAAGCTATAGAAGAAGTATAATCCGTAGTTTTCCTATATAGGGGGACCCCTATATAGATGCACCAAAATCCTATAATCCTTCTTACATGGGCCCCGAATTTTGTGAAACCCCTGCATGTTGTGATTGCAAACCTCTGCAGTAGGTACAGGCTCTTTTTATTTCCACAATGTGGAATTCTGTTTAGGATCTCGGGTTTAGGGTACGGTTTACGGAATCTTCTAACATCGCTTTGGTGATTTGAGGAAAAAGCTATAACAAACAAAGATGATCAACATCCAATATAAGTCCAAACCTATACACAACTGTTCTCCCACAAAGCAAGCACGAACCCGGTTTAACCATGTCTTACAGGACAAGAAGTGTATTTGTTGGGGTTACATGTTAGTTTTGGGCACCTTTCTCTTTCCGGAGTCTTGGACTCTTGGATTCTTTGTTCAATTTGGCTACACCGACAAAGCAGCTCCGTCCAGTACAAGGCTTGGGGAGCCCCAAAAAAGGATTGTGGATTTAGAGGCCCTGCAACCTCCAAATCCCC
Organism: Symbiodinium pilosum; assembly: GCA_905231905.1. Lineage (NCBI taxonomy): Eukaryota > Dinophyceae > Suessiales > Symbiodiniaceae > Symbiodinium > Symbiodinium pilosum. The sequence goes on from CAJNIZ010044081.1 coordinate 5,579, forward strand.
AAACTGTTGAACGGTAGCCTACAGCCCTGAAACCCTAAATGTGCAAAACCCAAACCTCAAATGACCTCCAGCCGCGTCTGCGCGAAGCGGGAACGGTTTTCCATTTTCTTGGTGCAGTGAATACACGAACATTAAATATATGGATTCCTGAACCCCAAGAGTTTAAGACATAGGCTTACGCAACGTACCCAAACATGGCGCCTGAAAAACGGGGGATTCGCAGTGTCTGCCCGTAATGACAAGCCCCCAATCCCCCCTAAACAATGGTACCCGCAATATAGTACGACTGTGTATTATGGGGAATGCTTGTTTCTATGGGGGTGGCAGGATTGATTATCTGCCTAAATCCGTAACTGAACGAAGCAGAATGATTTTCATCTCTTTTTTGCATTATGCTATATATCTCTACATCACCCTAAACCTTAGAACTTGAAGCCAAACACAACTTTTTTTGGGGGTGGGCGTTCATTATCAGGGCCAGTGGGTTGCCAGGGGCACAACCGTCTCCCCGACGGCGCGCACCCATGGATGATCGTCGCCGCTTCTGGATTGCTGAAGTGGGGAGGATTCTGCATTTTTTGTCGGGCTTCCTAAGCCCTAAACCCTAAACCCTAAACCTTTTTCAAGCAAAACAGAACATTGCGACTTTTCTCGTGTCTTGAAGGCAAGAGTCACACAACCCCGAACCCTAAACCTGCTTGGTGTGAGCTGAGCCTCTTAGTTTCTGAAGCTACAGTTGACTGAGGGAAGACTGCATCACATTTGGATCCTTATATCCAGGAATTACATTCGTGTAAGGACACCAGGTTGTGAAAGGATCCTTCATCAAGAACATTAAACCCTAAAACCGAAACCCTAAACAGTAGACCTTAGACCCTAAAGCCCTACACCGCATCATGAAGCCATGTGCAAACTTACCAGGGAATAGTGTACTCAGTAGACCGAATTCGTGTTGAGAGCCTTGGGGTTTCCCTAAATAGTAGCTTCCATTTTCCTTGGGCATTATTCCAATATGTCCCCAATATATCCCCTATATTATCCCTACATACCGCTAAACCCTACACCCTAAACCTTAAACCCTAAACCCTAAACCCTCCCTCCCCCGTTTGTGATTTTGTGTGTGCAGGTGAGGCTGCGAAGTGCACCGCACATGTGTTTTTTTTGGAAAATGACCCCCCTAGCACTCTAAACCGTATAGTCCCCCTTAAGTAGATAGAATATGGCTTTGGGTATACTATAATAAGATCCCCATATACCCCATATTCTATCTACTTAAGGGGGACTATAAACCTTAACCCCTGCTTGAGTTTAGGGTTTAGGGTTGAGAAAACCAGCAGGGTAGTGTTTGTTAATGATGACTTCGCAGCCCTGAACAGACAGGAGTGAGCAAGCTTGCATACTGCTTTTGTGTACACAAACTTAAGTGTAGCTTCGGTAAATTGATGGACGACTTTTGGTGTACAAATTTTCTGGGCTATGCCGTCATCTTCGTCAGCTACCAGCCACTGCAGCGGGACCCGAACAGTCGTTGTCCAAGAAAAAAAGTCCAGGGTTTATGGTTCAAGGTTCAGGGTTCAGAGTTTAGGGTTTAGGAGTTTAAGTTCCCGGGTTTAGGGTTTTGTATTACAGTAGCTTCCATTTTCTTTTCCATTCTCCCCAAGCCTAAACCCTAACCCCTATGAAAGGTGCAGGGTTTAAGGTTCTCAGCTTTGACACCCTAAGCCCCAAACCTTAGAGCTTATCACATGTTCTGAGGTTTTTCCCCGCCCTCCGACGATCGACGGCGGACATTTGACGACCGGAGGCCAAACTGGGCTTTCGTTCAACCCAATATAGCACAGCTGTGATGTTTTCATGGCACCTGAACAAGTGAGATATTCCTGAGTATATAATAACAGCACAGTTCCCAGGGTATAAGGTGAATGGGGTCATGCAGGCTGTTTAGTATCAGCCCAAAATCTTACTTCCTAAGCTCTAAACTTTCAACCCCTGCATAGCCCCAATTTCTTCTTGAAAGCAGGCCCTCACGTTAAGCCACGATGCGCTTGCATTGCAACAGGTTTCTTGTCACAGGGTCCTGCAAATCCTTAGTCCCAGAACCGTTTTGACCCAAAGACTTTTAGGTTTAGGTGTTCAAAGGCAACGGGCGTCAGACCCCAAACCCTACGTCTTAAACCCCGAATCCTTACCCCACGCCATATCTTAAAGCGTAAGCCCTAAACTCTAAACCCTAAACCTTAAACCCTAAACTCCCTGTCATATGATCTCAGCACCGAGTTCCTGATCAAAAGTATGGGTTGCCACCCGGAGCCAGAAGACGTAGACACGTAGACCACGCCCCAAGACGATAAGCTTATAGACCCCTTTTTAAGTAAACCCCTTTTTGGAATGTGTTGGGGTTATATGGGGTTATATAGACATAATGGAAAAGAAAATGGAAACTACTATTCAGGGTCCCATGATTAATTAATCCCCTTCTCGTAAGGGCCTTAAGGGGTAATATAGTAGTATGGGAGGAATATAGCCAGTACAGGATCTTTTGTGTAGGTGCATAGGTTTTCGTAGGTAGAAAACCCATAACCTAAAACTTGGGGCTCGCAGGATTTTTGACCATCCACCGTAGTGCGGCCTGAACTTCCAGCCTTCTCATATCCGTGAACCCTAAACCCTAAATCCTAAACCCTAAACCCTAAACCCTAAATCCTAAATCCTAAACCCTAAACAATCCTAAATCCTAAACCCTAAACCCTAAATCCTACATCCTAAACAATAAACCCTCAACCCTAAATCCTAAACCCTCAACCCTGAATCCTAAATCCTAAGCCCTAAATCCTAAACCCTAAATCCTAAATCCTAAACCCTCAAGCCGTCCTTGATCTGAAGCCATAAACTTCTCTAATTTCATGTTCTCACCCATCTCTTGAAGCTTGTACCCTACAACCTAATCCCAAAACACCAAAGTTTAAAGCTTAATGTTCATCCCCACATGAGCTATAGTCTAAACTTCTTAACCGGGGGTTATATAAGGGATTATATAGGGGACTATTATAGGGGTTATTAAGGGGGATACTAGGAGTTTAGACAGTAGCTCATATACCCTCCATATGACCTCAATCTTCATATGTTTGATTTCGAATTTGTCTTCTAGATGCATGTTCATTAGAAAGATCCGGGCAAGGTATTTGCATGTAGTGACCCTAAACCCTAAACCCTAAACCGCATGTAGTGCATCAGTGCAATGTTTGCAGGCGATCGTTCGATGATCGCAGGCGGAGTCTCGATGACCGACGGCGCTATTCGCCCCTTGGTTTCCGAAGCTCTTTTTGGGCTGCATATACTCACATGCAAGAAGATTTGTGGATGATGTTGGAGCGATGTAGGTCTGTCGATAGAGTCTTGGTTTTGGAATTAAGAGCTTGTGCATCCAGGTAGGGCTATTCTTGTTGCTGTCCAGCATCTAGGGTATGTGCCTGCAGTGAGGCTTGAGAAGTACTTCCGCTGTTTAGAACACCATTTTGCTGCTGCCTAGTTTGTTCGCGCTGGTACTGTTCACAGCTGTACTAACGGATGAAGACCGCCGCCGCCGTTCAAAGATTCCAGTTCCGATTGGTGGCTTGAGGTTTTTTGGGAGGTAGAGTGTAAGGTTTTCATGAGGTGTTGTAGTGGTGTAGGACTATGGTTTTTCCGAGGCGTACGGGCTCATGGCAATGCATCACAAGTTCGGGCAGAGAGCAAGTGAACAGGCTTCAAGGTCCCCTGATACGAAATATTTCAAACAGAACACATATATATATACATATGTATATATATATATATTATATCTCCATTCGGGCAAAATTGGTTATGGGAGGGCTAGAAGTGTGGATTCTTACGCAGGTGGTTACAAATTGCAGACATGAATCCCTGTTCAGCATAATCTTACAAGGAGGATTGCTGATTGCTGCCGCATTGTCTTCGTTTGCTGCCACAATTTTTCACCTCTACCTGACCCCTTTGAAGTAAAACTGCACAATTCCATGTTCTCCTAGACAGGGAAGGGTTTGCAGTTGTTTTTGGGGCTTGGGCTTTCAGGAAAGCAACTCTCCCCTACATGATCTCTATCATCAACATCCACCAGGGCTGTTCACAATCTCGGAAAGGCCTTCACGAAGGGGGGGCAGACCGCCGTGGCAGGAAGAGTGTTGAGAAGGCTTCATCTCGTACTTTGCCAAATTGAGGTTGAAGCGCAGTGAAAGGCTGAAGAAAAGCGTGTACCGACAACACCAGTAGCCAGGGCCCTCTAAACTGTAACTGTAATGGAGGTGTTGTGATTATACCGCTGGTGGTTGCAAAGGTGCCGGGGGGAGGGAGCAGATGCCGTTCTGCTGGCTGTGGTAGTTGTTGCGGCGGTGGTGGCGGCAGGGGCGGTGGTGGTGGTCCTTGTAGGAGTAAATGTCACATCGCTTGTTGTTGTCTTAGCGGTAGCCGTGGTAGTATCCGTCAAAATTGCCCTTGCAACGTTGGTCGTTATTTGAAAGCGTAACCTGCAAGCAACGACCCTTGCATCTTTGCATTCTCCTATACCCAATACCTTATTGTAATAAATGAACAGGCCGCTTCAGTATTACTCGCATGATCCATCCCGTCATGTTCCGTGCGTGCTTTCTGCAACCCTCCTAGACGCCTGCGTGTAGGGTTTAATCTTGGAGCTGCTGGTCTGGATCTTAGGACCCTGTGAAATCCTAAAGCATGTCAACCTCAAACCCTAAACTCTCGGAGCCTTACTCTATTAGCCCGATATAACCCCATATAAACCCGAGTATGTTATAGTAGTTTCCATTTTCTTTTCCATTGTCCCTATAAAACCCCATATAAACCCTATTATATTATATAGTCCACTCAGCCCGGAACCCTGCTAAACGCTTCAGTGAATCCGGACACAGGCCCCCGGCACCTCCGCCAATTATTTGCGCTCCTCACTGCCTGACGTGCACAGTGCCAGGTCCTTAGTGGAGGCTTTCCTTACTGGGGTCTAGAAGGGATTAGGCGAATATATTATAGGGGGATTACACAGGAATTACATTCCCTTATTCTCTACTACTAACCTCGAGGAAGTTTAGGGACCCACACGGCTGCATTTTTGTATGTCTTGTGGGAGACTCAAAAATTGAGATCTGGCTTTGTGGCTTCCAGGCTGGCTTTAGGACTCCTTGGTGCAGGGTAGATGCCGCTTGTGTCCCAAAACTCTAAACCCCGTATGCAGGTGGCTGGCTTAGGTGCAGGTTTCGGACATAATGATTTACCTACTGGTTCTAAGTCCTTACTCGGGAATACAGGAATATGATCCCTATATGCCATAATAGTCTAAACAATATCTCCGCTAGTAGTCCCTTATATAATCCGTAGCTACTACTCTATTGTCCCTATATAACCCCATATAAACCCTATTCTATTATGGTAGTTTCCATTTTCTTTTCCATTATCCCTATATAACCCCATATTGCAAGTTTAGGGCTGGGCAGTTCATCGACCAACTCGGCCTTGGAGATCAATCCAGGAAGACGGCTAGAGGCTAATCCCCGAACTTCCCTAGGGTTCAGGGTTTAGGGTTTGAGATACGTCCTAAACCCTACGCCCTAAACCCAAGTCCTAGGCCTGACAGAAGAAGCCATTGTAACTCTTTTGGGTTGAGGCTTTTGCGTCGAGCGTCGACGATTTGAGGTTTCGGTTTTTGGGGTGAGTAGGGCTAGGATTTAGGTTTCAGATGTCGATTCGGGTCTCGAGGTTTAGTTTGGAACTTTGGGTTTTGGGTTAAGGGTTTGCCACGGCTTCGAGGGTAGGGTTAGTAATCAGCGTGTCCAAAGCGCACAGTCCTGAATCTGCTGACAATCCTGAATCCTGTGCTCCATACCGTCTGCTTCCGAGCATCTTAGTTCTCTTCTCGCACTAGGATCTCTCCAAACCACACAGCCTGTAAAGCCTCAGCTGAGTTCTCGATCCCTGAACCCTAAACCCCCTTTACACCCTAAGTCCGAATCTCTGACACTCCAAAGAAGTGATTTGAATTGAATACTGATTTCTTCCACCCAGAAATCATGTGCGCAGAAAAGCTCGAAGTCTGCTTCGTGCAGAGGTCGATGACCTGTGACATCTGCATGCCGGGATACGTCAAGCCTTTCGGGTTAGACAGCAGCATTTGGGGTTCAAGGGGCTTTAGAGTTTGAGTTTTGTGTTGAGGGCTTTGGGTTTGAGGTGTACGGTTTTGAGTTTGCCCTTCAGGGTTTTGGAGTTTGATCCTGCAGGGTTTCTCAAGTGATGCTACCTCCCTTTGGGGTCCTTGCGATGTTGATCTTAACTTATAGTCACCCTTAAGTAGATAGAATATGTATGACTTCGAGTATATTATAATAAGGGCCCCATATACCCCACATTCTATCTACTTAAGAGGAGCTCTAAACCCTAAACCCTAAACCCTAAAATAGTAGTTTCCATTTTCTTTTCCATTATCCCTATACAACCCCAATAATGTATCCCATATTCTATATACTTAAGGGGGGTGAAGGGAGGGCTTCCGAATGTTGAGTCCTCAAATGTCGCTGTTTTTAGGAATGCACACATGCGCTATGCAATGGTCACCAGAACTACTTGAAATAAGCCCCGAAACAATGTAAAAGGGAAGTTATGTCTTATGACATCTTATGAGATGGTGATTGGGACGCCGTGGGCTCGGGCATGCTGCTCAAGGTCTACATGGTTGTTCCTAAGAACTGGGCATGCCCTGGGGTATCCTAGGGGTATATGAGCCATAGTCTAAACTCCTTAAAGGGGGTTGTGTAGGGGTATATATATATATATAGATGTGCAGTATTGTACGGGTTATTAAGGGGATACTAGGAGTTTAGACTATAGCTCATATGGAGATTTGAAGTGTCCCCCTTAAGGACAGGATTAGGACCATGCAGCGTTCCTCCATCAAGTGTATCATGCTCTAGGAGGAAGGAAGCTCTGTATGTCCTGTGTAGGGGAAGGGGAAGCAGAGGGGGCTATGTAAGCGGATTCCAGGTTTGTAAGGCCTTTTTGGTGTGGCAGCTTTACATTGGGTATACAAGTCTCAGAGGTAATCCCCCTCTACATGATTTCTACCAATATGTTTGCACTCGCACATCTTCACATCGGCCCTGAAACCTTAAATCGGAATGGATCCCTGCGGTTAGTGTGGCTGCCGACAAAAACCTAATGTGATCTCCAGTTTTTTAGATTGCCGTCGGGATGCTATGGGGGAAGTATACATTTTTGTGCATATCTCCCTCAGCCTTGCCATGACCGAGTAGTGTTCTTTCGTCGAAACCTTCCAACTTAAACTGGGTTGCTGTTGAGGGACTTTACTTAAGCTACTATATTCGGGAAAGCATATAGTAATCACTATGTATACCCATTATGGTAACCCTAGCCCTAAATCCTGAACCCTTGATACTCTACATACCCATTATGGTATTTTAATGTAACTTCCTTAACCCTAAACCCTAAACCCTGAACCCTGAACCCTAGACCCTGCACTCTAAACCCTAAAGTCTTAGCTGATGGCTCGACAACCGCCACACAGAGCCCGAAGCTGCCCGAGCTTCGCGAGCGGCAAAGAGCATCATGGAGCCCAGGTAAAGCTGGGCGAATGCCGCCACCATGGCACCCTGTTGGGGCCTCCCCCCCGCAGCCAAAAAGCGCTCAACTTGGCTTCCCGCGCCTGCCAGCTCGGACCAATTCTGGCGGTTTTGCTGTCGGTTCCAGCCACTTTGGACCAATTGCGATCGTGCCCGAACAACATAGTCTCCCAGACGACTTCTGGATCGATCGCGAGACCCTTTCTGACCAATTGTGATCGTGCCCGGGCAGCCGCAGTATTCAGGTCGCGGAAGTGCCCTGACACAACAGCCTCACAGAAAGCCAGCGCTGACCATCACCATATTGACAGCGTGGCTGTTCCTGGTAGCCTCGGAAGTAAGCAAACATCGTGTGGCGACCGCTTGGTCGAACCTAATAACGTCTAAAGCTAGCCTGGAGCGCCGCCGCAATCAGGCGGCCGTGGGAGTGCCCCGACACAACAGACTCACAGAAAGCCAGCACTGACCATCACCATTGAGAGCGCGGCTGTCCCATGCAGCCTCGGAAGTAAGCCAACATCACGTCACGAATGCCGACGAGAAAACAGCCTCACAGAAAGCCAACACTGACCCATTACCATTGAGAGCGCGGCTGCGCCACGTAGCCTTGGATGTAACCTAACCGCGCGCCATCGCGACCGCCGACGGTTCTTGCTCTGGCCTTGGATGTCAACATATTCGGCAAATCAGCCTCGCAGAGGGCCAGAGCCTTGAAGTACATGACATTATGCCCGGGGCCCGATTGAATGGCGGCCCTCGTCGTCGCTGCCTGCGCCCCCACCAGGAAGGCCATAAGACTTTAGGAACTAAACCCTAAATTGTTTTAACTCATGGTGGTCATGGGGTGGGTTGACTGCTGGGTGTGTCCCACACTATCGATCATTTTTTGCCGTGACCACACCCTGAACCCTAAATCCAGATGTCTAAGCCTCAAAAGCTGCCAGCCCAGACTTGTAAGCTTGAGTCTTAAACGTCAAGCCCAGGCTCAAAACTGGGTTGCCGTTAAGTTACCACAATGCGTTAATTAGTAATTTATAAGGTTTCCCCAATATAGTAATTTAAACTAAGTTCCTAACCGCAATCCAGGAAACTTACACACCAAACTTCCAACTTTGACCTAGGTTACAGTCCTATCTATGCCTATATAGGATTTTCTACCTATGAACCTTCGAATATTTCTGAAGTAGGACCCCCATAATCCCTAAACCTAAACCCATTTCCCTGAGGTCGCCATCTGTATTCTGAAAAATCATATCCCAACACAGCCCGAAGAAGGATCCCTCAGGCACAAGCCCCGGTTGAGATTTAGAAACGCATTACGGTTCAAGGTGTAGGGTTCAGGGTTCGGGTTTTAGGGGGATGGAGACTGGGGGCTTTTGCGATTTAGGGTTGAGGGCTTAGGGGGTTAGGGGTTTCGGGGTTAGGGGCTTAGGATGTAGGGTGGAGGTTAGGGGCTTAGGATCCAGTGTCAAAGGAACTTGCTCTTCGGAATGTGCGATGCCTGTGGACCGCATTGCTTCAGGCCCATCTGCCTTGCGAGAGAGTTTGGGGGATTGCTTGGAGGTTCATGGCTCCTTCATATGGATTTATTAGGGTTTTAATACACCTACAATAGTCACATGGAGTATACCCACTACTGGGGGATTGACCCAAGGAAATAATTACTTCCGAAGCGTTCAGGGCTTGGGACTTAGGGTTTAGGGATGAGAAATTAGGGTTTAGGGATTGCTTAAACCCTAATCCTATAAACCTCAAGCAGGGTCTAGGATGAGCTTTGGCTTTTCCATGTAACCCGCAAGCATCATAACTTGTAGAAGAACCCCACAAGAAATACATATGCGGTTTACGGTTTGGGATTTAGGGTTTAGGGCTTCGAAAATCCCATACAGGCTGGTACAGAGCTCTAGGACTATGTAGATTCCTCATGGTTTTTCAGATTTCTCGGGGTACATAAGGTTTAGGTTTACATTCTCGGGGTATAAGGTGCTATACTTTGGGCTGGTTCCGGAGTTTCCTAATGTTTTTGTTGGCGTGGTGCTAGCACAGGGCCCGCGAGGTTTTTTGCTTCCGAGTACGCTGACACTTTTCCCAGGCTACGCGCCCTAAACCCAGGACCTCAAACCCGAAACTTGCCACATCTTGCAATGTCAATGTCATTAGCCCAACCACTGCTGTGAAACATGCTCGTAGTATCGTCGTCACGATGACTTCTTTCTTTTTGCCCAGATTTTCATATCATCCGCATATCTAAAACCTTAAACTTCCCTAAACCCCGAACCCTGAATCCCAAACCCTACGCCTGGACCCTAAAACCCTTAAAGCACGCACCTTGTCTTGCCAAGGGCTTTTTTTAGTGAGAGCATGACATGGATCATGGAAATAATTCTGGAAAGTTGAGGGTTTCTCTAGATCTATAGACTGGGTTCAGGGTTCAGGGTTGAGCGTTGAGGGTTGCAATGGGCCTTAAGCCTAGCTTTGCCACCTGTTAGAAAACAGAAGATCCCTCCTCGAAAAGTTGAAAAGTGGGCCTTCTCCGTGTCTCTGGAAGGCTTTCACACCAAGGGTTATAGCTTTCAGATGGATAGTTGGGATATCCTTCCGGTTGAGTTTGCACTGAGGAGTGTGGGTTTTGGATAAATAGTTTGGATGACCTTGCGTTCGAGAAATTGCCCTGTATTTCCACTGAGGGTCAAAACAGGCCTGTAGTGTGTCCCGCTGGTTGCAGGGGTTTCGTCTCAGCCATTGTCTAAACTCCTAGTTTCCTATGTAATCACGTAATCCCCTAGAGAAAAACGCCCTTTACGGAGTTTAAGTCAGAGCGATGTGATCAGGACAACCAGGCCGGAATGTGTAAGGCACCGAAATCCCAAACTCTTATTCTGGCACAATATTGGACATTACTTCTCACCTGAGTAGTCTTTCATTTAGCGATACCATAGACCCCAATATAAAGTGAGATTATATCCTCCTTTTGGGTTATAGAGGCATTACTTTTCACAGTAGTGAAACTCGACACTATTCAGTTGTACACGATGCTGACTTTTTAAGAATCAATATCCCTTAGCCGCTATCCCTGGTACCTGAATCTTCGAGGTTACATGAAGCCTCAATCCGTGAGCCAAAGAAGCGGTAATGCCTACCCTCCCTGAATTAACATGAATTTCTCAGACACGCATTTGCTCAAATGACAAAAGTTTTCATCGAGTTCCTCGCGAGCTTGCATGTTAGCTTTGGAAGTTTAAATCAAAAATGAAATCCCCAAGCCCCAAACCCCCACAAACCAGACCTACACCCTAGACCCTGCTCAGCGTCCTCTTCAGTTGTATGCTTGCTGGTGCTGGGAACTGCGACTCTGCCGGCTGCAAGAAAGGCTCTGTGTGGGCTGCTTGGTTAACTTGAGTAGTATCTTATTTGGGGATACTATGGTACGCAAAATCGAGTAAGATTATATCCTCCTTTTGTGGTATAGTATTTTATATTCGGAATATAATCTTACTGGGTTTAACCACCTAAAAAAAGGCTACTCAGGCTTTGGGGTTCAGGATTTAGGGTTTTGGGTTCAGGATCTAGGGTTTTGGTGTTCAGGGTCAGGGTTCAATTTTTTGGGTTCAGGGTTTAGGTTCTATGGTTCAGGGTTTAGGTTTCCAGGTCTAGGGTCTAGGTTTCGGGTTTCGGACCGTCCTACCGAAAGATGGATGCCTTAGATAAGGATCCTGGGGACTCCTAGGAATGAGAAAGGGATCGCAGGGAATTCACATAGGGTTCACCCTAAACCCTAAACCCTAAACTTTATAGGGTTTAAGGTCTCAGTATTAGCCGCAACTAGCCAGGGACTCTGAACAGGGAACATATAAGGAACCCATGTCCTGGGTTTAGGGTTTAGGGGTAGATCATGTAGAAATATTGGCCGTCGCTCATAGGGTACTCTATAAGGTTCAGGATTTACTTACAGTTTCAGGTGTACACCTGATATGGGCTTCATGTATTACCGACGCAACTCCTTTTTCAGTCGAGTAGTCTAGGACTAAGGGTCTACGTTTGTAATTCCAAGAGATTGACGGGTGGGGCCTTTGGTTTAGGGTTTGCTTGGACCCTCCGATGTAGTTGGCTTTGTATGGTCTTTGACAATTTGCCTTGAACCCAAAGGCCTGCAGCCAAAACGACCCTAAACCCTAAGCCCTATAACCCTAAGCTCTAAACCTTAAACACCAAAACCCCAAACCCTAAACCCTAAACCCTAAACGTCAAGGTAGGGAGCTGAGCTCTAAATTGCAGTCCTGCTGCGGTGTGTACTGCTGCTGCTGTTGCTGCTAAGGTTTAGGGTTTAGGGTTTAGGGTTTACGCCCTGGTGTTGCCGGGGATGAGGGACTTGGTTAGGGTACTGCCCCCCCTCAGCAACAATTGGATAACAATCATGATATAGTTATATATAGCCCTTAATAGGACCCCTAATATAGACTGTTCCTGGGGGGGGGCAGTACCCAAGACTTGGTGTTCTGAGCCCTAGGCCTTAAACCCTCTTCTCAAGTCTAAGCTCTGCTGTCAGGTGAAGGGCAGCGGTGCCCAAAAGTGGGCTGGAACTTGCCAACCCTGTGATCCGAACTGCGAGTCTTGCGACAGTCCCCTGGCAGCTTCATAGACTTCCTTCAAAGGGGGCTACATAGGGTTAAGGGTTTGGGGTTTCGAGCTTAGGGTATATGGATCTAGTGGATTCCTCAAGAATTTGCCCCTAACATGTTTAGTGCATGTTTTTTGTCAGTAAGTTGGTGTTTCGCGCTATTTTCTCAACATGTTTCTGTTTTGGGCTTCTAGATAGGTTTAAATTTCTGCGGCTAGAGTTTAGGGCCTTAGAGCGTAGAATTGAAAAGTATTTCTTCGGATTGAAATGATTTTCGGGCTTCCAAGCTTCAGAGTGTAGTAGAAGTCTAGGGTAGGGATGTGTGAGGTGTGGATGTAGGGTTCACGAGGTCCGGGCTTTACCTGAATCCTGTATTTCTGTGGTGAGCACTCTATGGACGCGTCATCATGCTGCTGGTAGCGCAGGAGTTCTAATGGTTGAGATTTCTTCCGCGATTGAATTAATGTAGACCCATGATTAATACCCCCCCTCCCCTTAACAGGGATTATAATAGGGCTCCTGATATGAAGGCCCTTAAAGGGAGGGGGTTTATTAATCATGGGTCTTCATTTTGTTGTCCCAGTACAGAGCAGAAGAAGCACCGGTAACGCATGGTGGTCATAGAAAGTTCAAGCTTAAACTCTTTAGCACTAAAGCCGCCGACTTCCAAACCCTTACGTGGCCTCCAATGTCTACGGGCGAGACCTTCCACTTCAAACTCCACCCTAAATCCTAAACCCTTAACCCCGAACCCCAAACCCTAAACCCTAAGCCCTGAACCTTAAAAAAACACTTCAAGCCTTAAAGCCTAATAAAGCCTTGAGCTTCATGGCTTTTGTGTGGTTTTCTCGGCCTGAGGGTGCCAGGGTTAGGGGCTTAGAGTTGGGTTTACCAAAGACATTTCATGCTAGGAGTTACAGTCCAAAGGTTCCTTTCATAGGGTTTTCTAAGGTGGATACTGGGAGCGTAGACTTATAGCTCATATATGGATTGTTTCCCAAGCACGGCGGGCCGTGGGCCACTTCACATCTACACGTCATGGAGTTTCCAAAAGTTAGGGGTCCCTTTCCGGTGATCCCAGAAGAAGGATTACACACAAGTCTACGGAAACCATGAGGTAACTGGAGCCAGGTTTCCCGCCAAAGCTTCCAAAGGCACAAAACAAGGGTCAATTCTGCTCCAAGGCCACAAGAATGAGGGTCAATGCTGCTCAAAGCTCCAACCGGAAGCCCTAACCGGCACGCAAAATCCTAAACCCCCAACGCAAACCCTAAAAATTACAAACCCAAAACAAAGACCAAAACCTTGACCGAAAGAATGCGAAGCCCGACTCGACAAACTCTATACGCTAAAAGCCACACAAGCCCCAAATCCTAAGCCCTACGACCCAAGACCCACACTTCCTACATCCTAACTCCTAAGCATTCGACCCTATACCTTAAATCTTGAACCCTAGACCCAAAAAACCTGAAGCCCTAAATCCTGAGCCCTAAACCACACAAACCCTTGTCTTGACACCTACAGCCATGAGCCCGAAGCCCCGAAGCCCCAAAGCCTTAAAGCCCTAAACCTTAAAACCCTTGTATATCTAGGGTTTAGGGTTTAGGTCATTAGGAGTACCTTTCTAGAGGTTACCAAAATACGGATTATAGTATTTTTGGGTCTATGTGCGGGTCCGTTATTCTGGGAAACCAGCATGTAGCCTTATGACCGCTGTATAACCCTCACATCCCTTTAACCAGCGACTGACCCCAAACTCTAAATGGCAAAGCCTAAAGCCCTAGGCCTATAGAATGTAACCTCCTGACCGTACACCCTGAAGCGCTAAGCAAATCGTCTGGAAGTAGGCGCCGGTGCTGGTGCTTGCGACCCTGGCAAGTGCAACCAGGGCTTTGGCAACAGCAGGCGGGTCCCGGGTTGCCGTCTTAGGGTTTAGGGTTTCAGGTTCAGGCTTTAGAGTTTAGGATTTAGAGTTTAGGTTTTAGGCTTTAGGGGTTAGGCTGTAGGCTTTAGGGTTCAATGGATCCCCAAAAAGAATACGCAGATCGCTGAGAAGATCTCCTTTCACAAGGGATCCTCCCATTGAGGGGTATAGGACCCGAAACCCCAAACCATAAACCCTATCCCCACACTGTAAACCCGCATCCTTACACCCCTAAACCTTATTTCGAAAAGGACGACGGTGTCGGGATTTCAGGTCAATGGCTGCAGAGTTTCAGTGTTTAGGTTTAGGGTTTAGGGTGGGAAAGAGAATTTTCTCCTGCCTTCCAAGTCTAGGCATTCCCAGATTTGGTAGTTTCCCTAAATTGGGGGACCCAATATAGACCCAAATATACTATGGTCCTTATTATGGGGACCCCCAGAAAGGTACCCCGAATTTTGGGAAACTCCTATTTGAGGAGCAATTTTGATTGATGGGTTTGGGCTCCATCCGAAGTGTTGATGTGCCCAACACCCATTACTGGTCGATGGACTACTTCTACTAAGATGACAGCGTGTAGAACCGGCAACCTGGTATTTGTTTAAGTTTTAGGGTTTCATCCCCTCATATTCATTCAACAAACGACTTGAAGCCCCTTCAACCGGGGGATCCGAACAAGAACTTGTAACGACTTTCAACTTCGCAGTGGCCAAGAGCTCCAAACGCCCAAGGCCCCAAACAATGTTCCGACGGCCTGAAACCGAACAGCCTGAAGCCTAAATAAGCCCTCCAACCTTCGTAGGCCTTCCACATCCATTTGGGGGCTTCCCAAAGTAATGGGTTCCTTTTTCTTGGGAGGCCTTTTAAGAAGGACTATGGTATAATGGGGTCTAGATGGGGGTCCCTCTATTTCGGGAAACTGAAATTTAGCAAGGGCGTTTGACCCCAAAATAAGGATCATGCTGGGTACCTCGGAAGTTTAGGAATAGGTTTACATCTAACCAACCCTGCTGTACTCGTCAGCATCCGCATTTGAGTAGAGCTCCATGTCCTTTACTGCACGGTCTAAGGTCTAAAGTCTAGGCTTAGGACCCCAAACCCTAAACCCTAAACCTAGACGCGGAACCAATCCTTCCCCACGAGCCCGATATCTGAAGCCCTAAACCATATGGGGGTTTCCCAAAATTAGGGGCGTTTTGGGGGTCCCTATAATAAGGACTATAGTATATTGGGGTCTATATGGGGTACCCCAATTTTGGGAAACGATCACATATTCCAAACCCCACACATACTTCGTGGCCAGTACTGGCTGTGGGCCTTGTACGCCGCGACTGGGCCAGGCTTAGTGCATAGAAAGTGATTGCTGCTGGGTTGGGGTCCGAACCCTAAGCCCTTAACCAAGGTTTGGAGTTGTTTAAGTTTGGGCTCTAGGGCTTAGGATGTAGGATTTAGGGTTTAGGCCTCAGGATATGGGTCTCGAGGAGGTGTAGAGGTTACTTGGAGTCCAAGGTGCGTAGGACAATGGCTTTTTTCACTGTTCTCAGAGGGTTTGGGGCCACTACATAGGTTCCCTAAATACTTCTCCCTTAGGAGGACCCCCCACCCTGTAATAGTGACTATAAAGGATACTAGTAACTATATTAGGGTCCTCTTATATTCCTAGTCCTCCTAACTTCTCCCCCGTATTGGGAACAGATGATGTAGGCCAAGTCCCATAGGGGTGACGTCAGGGAGCCCAATACCCCGGTAATTAAGGAATGCTCCTAAAAACATGTTAGGTTTAGGATGGTTTAGGGTTTAGGGTTTAGGGATCCTAGTATGAATTACAGTAATCTTCCCTACTTGAGCTATGTTGGGCTTTCTGGGATACGTGAAGAGAAGTAGCCCATCTGGGGCATCTTCATGTGCGTGGAGTACATGTCCGAGCTGAAAGGGATCCATTCTGCGTCTTTTGGGCCCTAAGCCTTACATCCTGACAGCAAACCCTAAACCAGAAAACCCTAACCCTAGAGAAGCCCTACACAATAAAAACGCTATGCCCCAAACGCTACACCTGGCACCTACACGCTAAGCCCTAAACTTCAAGGCGCTACAGCGCAGGCCGCAGTCCGAAACAAGAGGATATGATGTTCTTATGCAATGAAAACTCAATAGACAGAAGGTTTTTGGAGTTTTGGATTTCAGGGATTAGGAGTTTAGGCGTTTCAAGGTTCAGCGTTGTAGGTTAAGTCAGAATTCACGCCATTTCAACCGGAAACCCTAAGCACTTGCCGATTGGGAGGGTGAGAAAGCGGAGCTTCCTGTTAGGCGGAAGATTTTTTATTTCGTCCTAAACCCTAAACCCTAAACCCGAAACCCTAAACCGTAGGCGTCTTTGTAACTCCAAAGATGGTCTCATCGAATCTAACCCTTATCCCAAGGATCCCCAATGCATACTGCCGCTTGTACAGCCCTAGTCCCCAATAGGGTTTAGGGTTTAGGCCCCAAAGCCCAAAACTCTCAAGCCCTACTTGGGAACTGCTCTGCTTTTTCAGGCCAGAGATCGCCGAAATCGGCGCTTTGGGGGTAGTAGGGGAGGGGGCGAGGGAGCATACAGCTTCACAGCCATCAGCATTTATCAAGATAATCCCTACATAATCTCCAAAAGGGACCCCATAATTCCTTGACAATCCCTGTATCGCCTTGGGATTTCATGCAAAGAAACTCCCATGTGTTCTCAGTCGAAAGCTTTGCATTAAGCCTGGCTACTGAACCCAAAGCCCTAAGCCATGCAGTTGCTGAAATTTAGACACGTGGGGCATTGATCTTGCGAGCAAAACCACCAAGGAACTGCAACAACTGCCTCAAAGT
>CAJNIZ010044081.1:38685-52013 GCA_905231905.1 Symbiodinium pilosum
GTTTAGGGTTTAGGGTAAACCCCCCCTAAACCCTCTAAACCCCCTAAACCCCCTAAACCCTAAATCCCAAAACCCTGCTCCCACGCTCTAATATATGCCATAGTCTACACTCCAAGTATCCCCCCTTAATGACTCCTATAATAGTCCCCTATATAATCCAACGTCGTCTCCCTGGTGCTTAGGAGGGAATGGGGGAATCGATTCTAGGGATTATTATTTGGGTTTATATAGTGACTACCATAGGAAGCACCAGGGAGTCGTTTTGGGGTCTGGGGTTTGGAGAATTTAGGGTACATACGCCCATGCAAGGGGTATAGTACAGAGTAAAGTATTCCCTACACCTTAAACCCTAAAGCCTAAAACCTGAAGCCTGAACTCTAGGGCCTAAAGCCTATACCCCAAATCCAAACCCAAACTCTAAATTCCGAACCCAAAGCCCCAAACTCCAAATCCAAAAGCCGCTGTAGACAGGGCTGGGAACTGAAGGGTTCGGCGCCACTCACATTATCACTGGTCTACTCCCTGTAGCATCAGCGCCTGTAATATACCCAACGTTTAGGGCGTAGAGTTTGGGCCTACCTCTAGTTGGGAGCATGGTACAGGCTCTTAAGGGAAGACAGGCAGTTTAGGGTTCATGCTGTCAGAGACTACGCCAGTCTACGGCTCATGGCTCAGGGTTCAGGAGTCGATGGAGATGTTTCCTTTTTGGTTACAACCTCTTCGGGGTGGCTTCCAGTCCTGGAAGACAGGAGCCTGAATCATTGCCTATATTTATTCCCGCGTGTAAGAAGCACGTAGAGCTGATGTAACATGTCCCAACGCATTATTCCACTTTTAGGTAGGCATCTGTAGAAGGGATCTAACCCTAAACCCTGAAGCCTAGACCTGTATTGCAGTTCGCATTCTGAGCACTCCCACAAAGGGACAAAAAGGAATTGCTTTGTATTGGAGGCATCTAGACACCTTTGTGTACCGTCGATGCTTTCATCATCCCTTTAAAGCTCCATCTTAACCCGAGACCCTCCCACCAGCCAAGCCAGCGTGGCACTCCAAGAGGTCCTTCGTAGATTACCTTTGTCTTGAACCCCTAAACCCTAAAACCCTAAAACCCTAAACCTTGAAACCCTAACCTTGAAGCCCTAAACCCTAAATTGAAAGCCTTAAGCCCCTTCACAGCTAGCATGTTCAGCCCTCAACCCTTTAGGTTTAAGTCTGAACCGGAGCCCTTCACCTTGCAGAAGCCCTCAAGGGTTAGGGGTTTAGGGTTTAAGGTTTAGGGTTCAGGGTTTAGGGTCTAGGGTTTGGGGTTGAGGCTTTCTGGATGGGTGGTTTAGGATATAGGGTTTAGGGTTTGGGGGTTAGGCTTAGGGACCCTCATGCCATGACCCTAGATTTCAGCCCTAAATCAGGAGCCGTAAAACCTATCTTCGCGAGCTCGAAAGCTGCCAATTAAATGAAGTCATGCAGAGACAAGCAAGGGAGTTTTCGGCGGTTGCTTAACCAACCCTAAGCCCTTCGCCTTAAATCTTGAAACTCCGCACCTCAACGCCGAAGCCTTTACCGCAAACTCTAAGTCCTTTACCTTAAGCCCTAAGCCCTTTTCCTAGTCCCTATAAGCCTTTCACCTTCAACTCTACAGCCAATCCTCAATCACCTGAACCCAAGGCCTCTTGCTAATGGCAGCAGCAGAGGCTGGTTTGCTTAACATGCTGTTTAGGGTTTAGGGTTTAGGAGTTTAGGAGTTTAGGAGTTTAGGGTTTAGGGTTTCAGAATTTGTACTCAAAAGCCTTGAAGCATTAACTCTGAACCCAAATTCCTTACCCCAAAGCCTTGAGCCCATAGCCGTCAAGCACGACGCCCTAAACCTTAAGCCCTAAACCCCGAACCCTAATAATGATGGCAAAGGCTGTCAAAAGCCTATGTAGATTGTAGGTGTAGAGCCTAGGGTTCGGCACTAGAATCCACAGTTTTTGGCCTGAGATTGTGGCGTTGAATGCTTCTCATGCTACCAGTAAGGTTAAGGTTAGTATAGTGGGGGGCAAGTGGGTGCTTCGGGAGTCCATGATATCATGTCAGCTGTGACAGCTGAAAGAAGGTTGTTGTTCGTTCCTGCTCATCTTGCCTTTGTCGCGATATATTTTTGGTGCGGAGCCTAACCTACACCCTAAGCCCTAAGCCCTAAGCGCTAATCCTTACCCTAGACCCTTTGGGTGAGGTTCAGGATTATGGGTCCGAAGCAAGCGATCCTAAAGCTATATAGCCCTGATCTCGAATGGTGACGGAATCCCTAGAAATGAGACACATCAAGGAATGTCAGCCTCTACCCTGTTCCAAACTAGCAGGAAACCGCAAGACAGTTCCCCTATTCCCCTCAGCGTGAAGTAAGGGGGCTCTAAGTCTGGTGATCTCCTCTCCTGAAATATATTGGTTTAAAGATTCAGGGTTCAGGATTAAGGGTTTCGGAGGAATACCCCCCACCCTACTCTTAATCATATTATCTCTCTCTCGCTCTTTCCACATTACGGTTCTTGTATGGAACATGTAGAAGTACGGGGCAGGGGGTGTTTAATGTGAGCATGCGTGATTGCCATCATTGTTCTTCAAGCATGCAACCATCCTAAACCATCCCAGACTTTGAGCACTGCGGTGGATATCAAAAATCCTGCCTGACCCTAAGTACCCTACACCTCGAGAATTATGGGGTTCTGGTATACTAAGGCCACGCAGGGTTTTTAGTATCAACAGCACGTAAGCATTAAATCCCACCCTCACCCTCAGCAAACCCTGCAACTCTAAGGGGCGCCTTCCCCAGCGCCTGATGTTCATCTACCGCCGAGTGGGACTTGGAGAGGTTACTACGTCTATGAGCCGCTTGGGCTTTCAGGGATTTAGGGTTAAGGGTTTAGGGTTTAGGGCTTCGAGTTTCTCCTTGCCTGTGTGTGCGTAGTATGGGATGGGGGAATGGGTTTCAAGGAGAATTATTGGGATTATGTAGGGACCATGTACTTTGGGGATGTCTTCCCTTATTCCTTACAAAGCACCGGGTAGATTTAGATCAAGGGCTCGACGTTGAAACCCTTCGAGCACCCTTCCCTTAACTAACATGGAGGCACTAAAAGAGGCCCTGAAACGATTCAAACGGGCTCAATATCGGTTGAGGCCGTAGGCTTTTGGAGCTGTATGGTTGAAGCCTTAGACTTATGGTAGAACTTGCCCGTCAAAGGCGCGTGAACCACGATGTCTGTGAGTTCAACCTTCAATTCTTGGACGACGGGTCAGTTCGCGGCAATGGCGTGGATGATGTAGGTGCCTGTGACAGTTTCAGGGGGCACAAAAGGTGGGATAAAGCTAGGTGGGTTAAAGGATCCCTAGTATATACTCTACTATACTGGGGCTTATTTCCTATACTAAGCCCTAAACCCTAAACCCTAAACCCTAAACCCTTCCTTCATCCCAGCTTTCGAGCCTGTGACAGTCAGCCACCTCCTGCTTCCCCTCCACCTTCCATGTCTACTTCTTCCGGGGTTTAGGGTTTAGGGTTTGGGGGTTCCCTGAAAGGGGGTTAAGGGTGTTTGGCTTAGGGTTCAGGATTCAGGATTTAGGGTTTGGGGTCAGTTTAGGGTTCGGAGCTTTGGGTTTAGAGTTTAGGGGTTCGGGGTTTGAGCTTTACAAGACCATTTACCTTTTCACCCGTGGGTGCGGCATGCCAAGGATCCTGTTGTGGGTATGAGGATTCCAACGCGGGTCTGCCTTGCGTATGTGACTTCTACAAATCAAAACCCTCAAGACCCCAAGCCCTAATCAACCCTAAGCCGTAAACCCTGCACCTCCAAGCCTAAATCTCACACCCCCCCACCCCTTCACTCCCCTTATCCTCAAACCCTACAACAAACACCCCTAAATCCTAATCTGCATCACCCTGAACCTGGGCAAGTTATACACGTTCCAAACCCTAAGCCCTAAACCCGGTTCCAAACCTTGGAGAGCGAGTCTGCCTTGGGATTATTCTTGGAAGAAACCACTATTGGAGTGGGGTCTGAGATCGATGGAACCTTCAACTCTAAACTCCAAACGTTTAGGGTTAATGGTTTAGACCTAAACCCTAAACCCTGGACCTTAGAACCTAATGCTCACACGTCCCCCCTCTTAATTGACTGGAGACCACATTCCCAGCACCTCTAAACGCAGTTTCCATTTCATGTTGATTTTCTCGTCCGTTTTTTTTTTTTGGTGCAGGGCACTGTTACAGCCCCAATCCATAACAACCCTGAACTCTAAACCTCATTTTTATTATGTAGGCATTTATGGTAACCTTGCACCAGGTGCGTATGACATCTCTGGCAAGTTGGACCGCTCCCGAACGGGAATCAGCTTCAACAAGAAGCAGCTTAACTGGAAGAAAGGGTGCCCGTATGAAGCCTCTGAAGGGATTCAGGGTCCAAGGCGTGGGGTTTAGGGTTCAGTGCTTAGGGTGTAGAGCCTTGCCCCTGCTTCCTCATCCCTAAACCCCGGGCACTTGGCGCAAAGCCATCCTTTCTGCGCTTTTTAGGTACGGAGTTCAGGGTCTAGGTCGTACTGTTGGTACAAATCCTCGCGTGTAAGGTACTTGGGGACTTCAGGTCATACAGCACGTTTAGTATCAACCTGTTGATACTAAAGTTCCTGCATGACCCCGACTACACCTTAGCTTGGGATCCTTTAACCCTAAACTCGGGTCATGCAGGATGAAGAAGTATCAGCTGTAGGGCTTCCGGGGCGTCTAGGGTGCTACAAAAATTTTTGGTTTCGGGCCAGGGACGGGGATTTTGGGTTTTGGGTTCAGGGTCTAGGGCGTACCTAGAAAGCTAGCTACCCAAAACAGTGGGTTACTTTACCCTAGAAATTGGGAACCAGCTACTTCAAACCATAGTCTACCGGCATTCAGGGTAGCCGTCGGCATCCTAATCCTAAACCCTAAACCCTAAACCCTAAATCCTAAACCCTAAACCCTAAACCCAAAATCCGGTGTCCCCGAAAGTCTGATTTTCTATGCGAAATGTTTGGGGATCCCTACCAGATGTCACGGAAGTACTTGAGTTTTTAAACGTCCTGGTTTAGAGGTTAGGGTTTGGGGGAAAGTGGAAACTACCCCAATGGAGAACCACATGGAAAAGAAGGTGGACAGTGAAATGGCGACTGGGATGATATTGTTTAAGGGGATTGTAATGTAGTAGCATGGTTTAATGGAGAATCCGTTAAATGGAAGATAGGCACATGGAACATGAAATGGAAACTGCGACCATACTGCATGGGACCGGATACCCTAAACCCGAAGCCTTATTGCCGGGCTTCAGGTGTATGAGAGATGCTTTCGGTCCATCATAGAAAAATGTTCAGCAATGGCGTTGTTAGCCTTGACCAGTGGCCGTGGTCTGAGAACCAGCTACCCCTAAACTGTAAGGCTGAGCGTCCTGAACCTTTCACACTTCGAAAAGCCCCCAGCCCCAGATCCCAAGCCCGTGTTTTGGGCTTCAATTCTCCCATTCCACCATTCCGTACATAAGCCCCCGCCCCAAACTTAAACCCTGATCTTTCAACCCTAAACTCTACAATCTAAACTCTACCCAGGTACAGGCGTGGAACCCGAAATCATCTGGGCTTTGTCAATGAGGACAACGAGGGCCACACCGTGGTGTACACAGGAAGGCTCGTTGTCATAGGGTTTTCATGGGTTCCCCCACTACAACTGTACTGTTTAGGGTTTAGGTTTAGGATTTAGGGTTATCCCTCCCCCAGATTGCCCCTTGCTTTGCACTAAAACCTCACACCCTAATCACTAACTCTAAGCCCTACGCCTTAAACCCTAAACCAAAACCCTCAACCTTAAACCCTAAACCCTAAACCCTAAACACCCAAACCAAGAGTCAGGCTGCCGGGCGACAGTCTCGGCGCTGGCTTCCGGGGTACCTGGAAGATTCGGAACTCGGGCACCAACAGCCGCTTGGACGAAGGTAGGGTTTACGGGGTTCAGGGTTCAGGGATCTAATTTAGGGTTTAGGGTTCCTTTATGGTTTACGGTTTACGGTTTAGGGTTCAGGGTTTAGGGTCAGGGTTTAGGATTCAGGGTTTCGGGGTCTAATTTAGGGTGTAGGGTTTTGGGGTTGAGGGTTTAGGGTCTCAGGCTTGAGGGCAGAAAGAAATCAGAAACTACAGTTCAGGGCTTAGGGTTCCTAGGAATTATCATGATATGTAGGGTTTGGGGTTTAGGAACTTGGGGTCATACAGCCGCTTGGCGAATATAGGGCATGCAGCAGTCTAGCCATAGTCTGGACTCCTTAAAGGGCGTCATATAGGGCATTATATGGGGCACTATCATTTGGGTTATTGAGGGGGATGCTAGGGGTTTAGACTATAGCTCATATAGGGATAATGGAAAAGAACATGAAAACTAGTGTTTAGGGTTTAGAGTTGAGAAACTGCTAATTTGACCCTGAACCCTAAGCCCCGCCAATATCATTTGTGGGTTTTGGGATGCAATTAGGGGTGAAAGGCCTTGGGGCCTGAGGTTCAGGTTTGGGTTCAGGGGGCTTGGAATTCGCAGCGCAGGGGATACCTCCAGGATAGGTTTTACAGTTCAGGGTTTAGGTGTAATGTTTGTTTGATTGAAGGGCCTAAACCGACTTCTTGAGCACCCAAACCCCACACAGAAAGCTCTGAGCATGACACTTCCAGCGCGCGAGGCCCTAAGCCCTAAACCCCCAAACATTTAAGTCCTAAGCCTTAAAGATTCCACCTCCCTTCCCAGCACCCGAGCACGTCCTAAAGCACCAAAAATGGAAAAGCTCTTCAAGGGGGGCTTCCATAGGGGATTCTATTGAAAAGTACTACAGGTGTTCTTAAGGGGGATACGAGGAGTTTAGACCTCAAACCCCACACCCAAAGGGTCCTTCAAAGTACCATCACCTTCCTACACAAGGCGACGGCCGGTTCCATCTTTGGCCGGCCATGGAGTTCCAGCCATCTGCGCCGCCGCCGGCGCAAGTCTTCCAGGTTGCCGAGGATTGAAACTCTTGGGTTTAGGGTTTAGGGTAAACCCTAGACCCCAAACTGCTAAAGGGGTTAGGGCTTAGGGGTTTACAGGTTCAGGGTTTCAGCGCCTAAGGGTTTATTGTTTCAGGGTTGACGGTTTATAGTCCCCTTTTAAGTAGATAGGGATATGACGTACATGCTAGATCCCTAGAGGTTCATTGTGTGGGTTTTAGGGCCTGCGATGCGGCCCGGGCACTCAACCCATAGCCCCACAGATTGAAATTAGGTTTAGGGATTGGGATCTCGTGGGGGGCTTGCATGACTTACATACGTTTGATGTGAAGTTGCGTTCTGAGACCGAGGGAATTTGAGGCGGCTAATTTGCCCCCATGCTCAATGCAGTAGTAAGAAAGGTAAAGCAGTAATAGTATTCTTGCGTAGTGATAGTGATCTGTTCTGGAGATTTCGTTCTGGAACTTGATATGAACAGATCGAGTGGTTGAGTATGTACTTGGGCTGATTGTAATTCGAACGGAGATGCAGTTTTCAAACCCGAACCCCTAAGCCCTAGGCCCTGAACAACACAATAGATATGGGAGAGTGTTCTTTTGGGAGCAGGGAGGGTTTTAGATATTTCGGGACAGGATGAAACTGAGAGGTGTCTCACGTGTATAAACCCTAAACCTAGGGCAGTAAAGCCCTACAAGCCTAGACCATACATATTTTTTTCGGGCCATCCCCGGGGGGGGGGAAGTCCTATGCATGGCCTAGCAATGCAGCAATGCGTGTTAGGGCTACTGGAGAGCTGACAAGTTTTGAGCCACATGATTGAGTAGTTAATGCTTTGGGCTTGAGGATTCGAGGTATTAAGGTGTTTAGGAGTCTGGGCGTAACCCAAGAAAGCGAATCCGGGATGATTGTGCCATTTCACAGTGAGAAGCCTGCAGAATTCAGATCTTTGTCATACCTTGGACAAAGGAAATCTTGCACCACTTAGAACCCCCATGGTTGTGCAATTCAGGGGCCTATAGAGTACATAGGTGGTGCAAGTTTTCTTCCATCCGCAGTGGTTAACTAAGGTATACATACCCCTAAACCCTAAACCCCATCGAAGTTCTTGAGAAGACACCAAAGCGCGCTGATCTACACGCATGGCCCTAGCAAAAAACAATAAGTGCTGTTCCTAAGCATCTGGCTCCTACTTTCCAGAAGTGAAGGCCTAAGCTGAGATATGCTTTCATGCGACTTGACAGACCTTGACATTCTTGCTAACTGTTTTGGTATAGGTTACCACAGTTCTAGGTAGCGTTACGATCCCCGGTTAGAAGTACCCTAAACCCTAAATGGTAGTTTCCAATTTGTTTTTCCATTATCCCAATATAACCCTAATTCACGAGCCTCCAAGCTTTCCAGCATCTCAGATCGTTAGTGCATGGGACTATTCGTGAATCAGGGGGCTTCGGAAAGTCTGCGTACTCTAAACCCTTGGCCTCTAAACACCAGACCCTCGACCCAAGCTTAAATGATAAAACATCCAAACCTTGAACCCTTAATAAAGCTTTAATCTTGAAACCCCAAGCCTCAACCCTAGTCCCTACTCTCTTGCCATTCTTAAACCCTAATCCCTAGACCCTAAACCCTAAACCCTAAACCCTAAACCCTAAACGCTAGACCCTAAACCCTTGACTCCTTCAACTTTGCTCGCCAGGACGGCGAGTGCGTGATCTGCTATGAGCGCGCGATCACCACTTGCCTACAGCCTTGTGGGCACATGGCCATGTGCCAGCAGTGTTGCTTTGGCAGCTCTCAGCGGTTTAGGGTTTAGGGCTTAGGGTTTTTGGGGGTTAGGGTTTAGGGATTAGGGTTTAGGGTTTAGGGTTTTTGGGGGGTTAGGGCTTATGAAGGCTTTGGTTCATTTCCCAATTTTTTTCGAACTACATAGCCCTTGGCCCTTTCAGTGGTATTCTTTGGCCCCGTAAGGGTATGTAGAAGGTATTGTATGAGCACCTGGTTGAAGCTCTGGTGCAGGGATTTTGGGTTTCAGTTTGCGTGGTCATATTTAGTTCAGCGTGCAGGATTGAAAGGTTTGAAACATGAAGGTTTCAGCGCTTGAAGCCCACAACCCTAAACCCTAAACGTTGGATCGGACTCAAGACCCACATAGTCCAAATGGTCTTTTTTCAAGCATTGGAAGCTCGAGTTTGTGGCCGAATGTCGTGCAGGGTTTAGAGTGTAGAGTTTCAGGGTGTAGGGGGTTTAGTCTTGGGCATGTGGTTTAGGTGCTATAGGGATTCAAGAAAGACGGCGAAGCTGGGATGGGGTTCAGGGTTCAGGGTTTAAAGGGGCATAAGTTCAAGAAATTTCCTCACCCACCCAAGACCCGCCAAGACCCGCACGCGCACTTCGAAATATGAACTTTTAAGCCCTGAGCCTTAGAACCTACATCTCAAATCCTAAACCGTGCAGCGCTAAATCCAAGGTGTGTCTCAGCTCCCTGCACCGCGCGCGTGCCCAATCTGCCGCAGCAGAATACAGCCCCAATCTCGGCTACATGTTCACTGGGTCCATGTCAGGGGTTAAGGGTTTAGGGTTTTACTGTCGATCTCAAAATCCTGCATGACCTTAGTATACTACCGGGTTGCTGTTAAGGAACTTCAGTTAAGTTACTGTACCATAGCAGGGTTTCCTTGTTATAGTAACTTAACTTAAGTTCCCTGACTGCAGCACAATAGCTCCCAAACCATAATGTACTGAGGGTTGTGCAGGATGTCTAGTATCCACCGTAGAGATTCTGTTGGATTCTGGGGACCCTGTACAGAAAGTATTTTTGATGCTAAGGCTCTTCCATGACCCTAAGTACTGTAAATCGTGACATTCATGGGAGTTGAGTACCCGAAGGTCGCGCTGGATTCTTGTATCAATTGTATAAACATAAACCCTAAACCCTGAGTCCTAAACCCTAAACCCAAACCCTAAATCCTAAACCCTAAACCCGAGGTGTAACGCCCAGGGTTGGGATGCTGTGGGCTATAATGGAGCATGAAATGGGCAGAAAAAGACGTAATGCTATAAGTTAGGGTTTAGGGCTTACTGTTTAAAGGCTTTACGTAACCCTAAGCCCTAAACCCTAAGCCCTATAGAGATTCGGGCTTCGATTTAACCAGGCCCAAAGAGAGCCTTGATTCCTTCTTATAGATTTAGGGTTTAGGGTTTGGGGTCGCGGGTTTAGGGTTTAGGGTATGCGGATAGGATAATGTAGACTAAGTTCAGGTTTGGTACTTGCGACATTGGGGACCATGAGGAAGGGACATTCCAAGAACTGTGACAAATAGCCTCGCCCAGCCTTCCCCGAGCCCTCGCGCCTGGGAGCCAGGTTTTAAGCAGCTTAACACTGCAAGGGAATATGGTATATACGGGTTATATAGGGATTCTATTCCCTTCTTCCCTACTAACAACCAGTAAGTTCAGGGCGGGTAAGAGGGTTCGAAACACCTTGACACTGCATGTTTCCCTAAACCTTAAACCCTAAACCCTAATGTCTGTATGCTCATTCTGGAGCCGCCCCGGTAGTCCTCGGGCCAGTTCGGACCCAAACCCCAAAAGTAGCCAAAATAATAGCCCAAAACCGTTACGACTAGCCCAAAAATGCCATTATTCTACATACTTCGGGGATCCAGGTAAACCCTAAACTCTTCAGAACAAGCAGTGGCAAGACGTGGAAAGTTCATGGCAACTAAGCCTGAGGCCCAAAAGCGCAAACCCTAAGCCCTTGTTCCTGAAGCGAGCCCTATATGTCCCAAAAAAACCCTCTCAAGGATCTCTAGGGCCTTATGTCCAACTTGTGATGCTAAACCCTAAGCCCTAAACTTTAAACCCTAAATCCCAACTCCCCACTCCTAAGCCCCAAACCCTAAGCCCTCCTAAGCCCTAAGCCCTAAACCCTAGGCCCTAAATCCTGAACCCTAAACCCTAAACCCTAAACCCTGAGCCCTAAACCCTAAACCCTATCTCCTAGATTCTAAGCCCAAGGTCAGTTCTGATAGCGGGCTCCGGTCCGGAGCCCGTGCAGGCTCTCAGGCTTGCGTAGCCTTCTTAAGATTCAATGTTTAGGGTTCAGGGTTTAGGGTGTAGTTTTTATGAGTTTAGGGTGTAGATTCAAAGTTTAGGGTTCAGGGTTTAGAATTTAGGGTGTAGTGTTTTTTTTTTTTTGGTTTAGGGTGCTGAACATCATTCCAAGACCTGCCTACATGATCCAAATGGAACTCTTGTATAGTGCGTTCTGCGCATTTCTTGGAGCCCCGAAAATTTGCAACCCAAGGTTGCATGTTTGCCTTCCCCAGCTATGGTCCCGTGTCAAAAAAAACTATTGCCAGCCCACACCTTAGGTCTTCAGCTTTCCATTCCCAACTGAAAAAGCTTTAGTAATGGTCTCTCACAAGGAACTTTTTCCTACGTTATTCGCGGACCACTGTGTGCTTCGATTGTGTATAGTTGGGTTGTCACCCGACTTATAGACAAGGTGATGCGGGTAACGCTAGTCAGGCAGGTCTTAAGTAGGGGTGCAAGCCCAGTTCTATCTAGTTGCGGGGTCCCAAGAGCCTCCAAGTACACCACGTACCCTACAGCCCAGCCCTTCTCTTTAGAAAGAACCCTGAACCCTAAACCCTAAGCCCTAAACCCTAAACCCTAAGCTCTAAACCCTAAACCCTAAACCCTGAACCCTGATTTCGGTGGACGAGTTGAGACTTCGTCTTAGCTCCGCTCACACGGCCGGCAGCAGCCTGAGCTTCGCTGCTGGCCAAACATGGGGGTTTCTCAAAACACGGGACTGTAGAGGGAGAAAGGTTACATCAGGGAATCCAACAACAGGAGCCGAGCATTCAAGGTAACCCAGACCCATGATTAATAAACCCCCTCCCCTTAATAGGGATTATAATAGGGATCCTAATATTTAGGCCCTTGAAAGGAGGGGGGTTTGTTAATCATGGGTCTACATTAGGTTAATTTTGAGAGACTTCCCATAGTTTGCATGCTCCTTCGCCGACCATCCTCCATGACGCGCAGTTAGAGTTGAGGCTATACTGAGAATAGGCAGTGGTTAAGGGTTTTTTTGTTGAGGGTTTAGGCTAAGGGGTTAGGGTTTACCGTTTAGTCTTCGGGATAAAGGTTTAGGGTTTAGGGATAAAAGGTTTGGTGCTTAGGGTTACGGGATGCTTTGCTTGTGAGGGCATGTTTATACCCTACTCAGTACCTGTACATCTCGCCAGTATGGAGCTCAGTAAATAAGATAGGTTCGCCAGGGTTAAGAGTTCAGGGTTTACGGTTTAAACGCTAAACCCTAAATCCTGAACCCTAACTAGAGCCAGCAACCTACTTACAGTAAGGGTTTAGGGTTTGTTGAAGGATTCTTTGGGAGCTAGCCTTTGTGTCAAAAGGGATTCAACAGGGTCATATAGGGGCCTAAATCATGACCACCATTACAGTCCTAGATGCCTCGTAGAATTCTGGTAAAGGTTAGTTCAAGTAGGCTTCATGATGATATGGGGTTTAGGGTTCTTAGGGTTCAGAGTTTAGGGTTTAGGGTTCTCGATGTGCTCAAGAGGACCGTGGTGGGTAAAGGAGCCAATCCTTTGTACAGGCATCGCCGCCCTTCCGTGGCAAGGGTCACGCAAGCCCTTTAGGGGCTGCTGCTCTGGTAGGCATATGCAGGGTTGTCAAAGCATATGAGGGCCTGTATTATAATGGAGACCCAGAAAAAACAAGCCACAATCTTAACAAGCTACCACATGGGTTGGGAAGCCATCAAAGCCTTAACTCGTTTTTCTGGGCTTCCGGCTTGGGGCTTGCCTCAGGGGTGTGGGCTTTAGGGCTAAGCTGGCCCGCATCGCTGCCTAAGCCTTAAAGCCTAAACCTTAAACCTTAAAACCCAAACTCTAAACCCTAAAAAGGGGTGGGAGCCAGCGGCAGGGTTGGCGTGTAGGCTCGGGATTGTGGAATTAAGGATTCAGGAAAGCACCAGAACCCCACATGCTCTTACTGGAGCTACCGTGATCTCTAAGCCTGTACAGTCGCGAGTATTATTCTGGTATCCTATTTTCCTCTGCATGATACGGCCCAAAACCCTACTTCAGTTTTCTGGGTTCTTACAGTAACGCTCAACCTCAATCGGCGTTTAACCTCAATCCCTCAACCTTGGAGCACAGCTCCCAAACCCTAGGCTCTAGACTCTTCACCCCCAAACCTCAGATTTTGAACCCTAAGACCTAACTTAGACCTGTGATTAATAAACCTCCTCCCCCTTAATAGGGATTATACTAGGG
>CAJNIZ010044082.1:23028-43364 GCA_905231905.1 Symbiodinium pilosum
AACCCTAAAACCCTAAAACCCTTACCCTTCCCAAAGCCCTGCATACTGAGACCCCGGCAACCTTCGGCTTCGAGATGTCGAGGAGCAACTCGGGACTCCGAAAGATTCGGAGTAGCTCGTAGTAGAACCTCTAAGGTTTTTGAGGGGTTTGGGGTTTAGAGTTTAGGGTTTTAAGTTTGAAATTTGGGGCTTTGGCGCGTAGTAGAACCTACAGGGATTCTTGTGGTTTGGGGTTGAGAGTTGCGAGGATGGGGTTTTAGGTGTAGTAGAACCTGTAGGGGTTTTGGAGGTTTCAGGTTGCCAGTTGAGAGTTTAGGGTTGGGGTTTAGCGTCTAGGGCTTGGGGTTTAGAGTTAAAGGTTTGGGATTTGGGGTTTACAGAGTTTGGGGTCTTAGGCTTAGGGTTTGGGATTAAGCGTTTAGGGTTTAGGGTTTGGGGCTTAGGGTTTATGGTTTTGGGGTTGAAAGTTAATGGTTTAGGGTTTGGGGTTGAGAGCTTAGGGTGTGGAGTTTAAAGTTGTGGGTTTAGGGTTTGGGGTTTGGAGTTTAGGGTTTAGGGCTTCGGGGCTCATCTGTTTGAAGCTTACCGTTTTGGGTTTGGAGTAGGGTTCAGGGCTTACGGTCTATACATAAGTCGAACAGTAACACCTACATAGGACCCTAGCCCTAAAATTCTTACCTGTACACATTGGGCAATTTAGGGCCCCAGGGACATGCAAGAACTGCACCCAAAGTATGTGAAGGTTCGAATTAGGGACTGAAAGAAAGTTCCAGAACGACCCATGGTTACTGGTACCAGCAAGAAGTTGAAAACCTCCAAGCTCGCAAAGAAGGTCTGCGAAGCTAACTCCGCAGTAGTAAAGGCTTAGGTTTTAGGATGAACAGTTTACTTACTGGTTCTCAACAAGGGTATTAAGGAATAGAATATAATCCCTATATAAGCCGAGTATAATATGCATTCACTACTAAGAGCCAGTAAGTCTGGGGTACATGATGAAGTTTGCAGGGTTCATGGCTGAGAAGCCGCCATCAGTGTCAGCAAAAACCTGCTAAAACCCCGACAGTACAAACCCATGCAGACTTTCCATAGGAACCATGCAAGGAAAAGGGACAGGCCCTGAACCTAAACCCTAAGCCCTAAACCCTAAGCCCTAAACCCCGATGAAACAGAGCAGGCTTCCCTTATCATGTAAGCTATAGTCTAAACTCTTGGTATCCCCCTTAATAACCCTTATTATACTCCCCTGTATAATCCCCCTATATACCCCCCCCTTTAAGGAGTGCAGACCCTAAACCATAAACCCTAAACGCTAAACAACCCTATAAAATCCCCCATAAAGGAGTTTAGACTATAGCCCACATATCCATTTATTATGTAAGCTTGAAGGGGATGCCCAGCCCCCCGATTCTGCCAGCCACAGGGGTAAGGGTTGGGCTTGGGATGTATAATGTAGACCCCTGATTAAGAAACCCCCTCCTTTTAAGGGCCTTAATATTATCATCCCTATTACGGGGAGGTCTACAGTATACTTCTGACCGACCCCTTTCAGCTGTATAATGACCCCGATTATCACTATTCACTTATGTGTTAAGCCCCCTGACCCTCTATCTAGGGCTATTCTTAGCTTGGGGTACCTCCCGTCTGCAGCCCGAACCTGTGATCACCGCGCAAACCCATTCTTCGCATTGCCAAGACCCGGTGCAGGGTTTTGGGTTAGGGGCTTGGGCTGGTTTTGTGGGGAACTACCCCCAAAGCAAGATCAACCTAGACTCCTAGACGCGCACCCAACCATGTGCCCCAAAATTTTAAAACGGAACGCCTGCCAACCCTTACACCTACCTCCTAATCTAGACCCCAGCCCTGAAGCCCCAACCCCTTCCCGCGAAATGCGACCATCAACCCCTAAACCCTGACCCCTAAAACCAAGACAGCCCCTAAACCCCAACCCCTAACTCCCTAGCCCCTCATCCGCAAATCTCTAGCCCCCAACCTCTAACACCTTATCCCCTAAACCCTAGCCCCCAAACCCCGACCCTGAAAAAAAAAACAAAAACTAAACTCTCCACATCCCTGTATCACCCTTTAGACCTCAATGTGTCCCATAGAAACCCTTTTTCGAAGGTACTTGAACCCCAAAAGTATGTAGAATAATGGCCTTTTGGGCTATATTTTGTGGTTTCGGGCTATTATTCTACCTACTTTTGGGCTTCAGTAACCCTAAACCCTTTAGACCCCAATGTATCCCATATATATACCCTAAACCCTAAACCCTAAACCCTATTCCCTTTTTCAAAGGTACACCTAATTTTGGGAAACTTCCCAAATGTGGCCTGTACTCCATCCTCAGGTCGCCCGTGATGCGCGCTATGTAAATGCCATTGCACAGGTCCTGTGCAGCAGCAGTTCTGTTGAGGATTTGGGGCTGTAGGGTTTAGGCTAGTTTAGGTGTTAGGGCTTAGGGGAGTTTAGGTTTAGGCTTTGTGGGCTTCGGAATTTGGGGGTTTGGTGTAAAGAAGGCTGGGGGGTGGGGACTTGGATTCTTCATTTTGGGGCAGAAGCTCGGGGCCAAGGGTGTTTCCGATAAAAGCCATATATAATCTAAACTCCTAGTATTCCCCTTAATAACCCCTATACTACTCCCCTATATAATCCTCCATATAACCCCCCTTAAGGAGTTTAGATTATAGCTCATATTACCATCCCGGATGCAACAACTAATCACGAGCATGTTTGCCAGCACTGGTCTCATTCGCACGTCTACCGTGTTTGCTAGTATAGTTTCGCGAAATAACCTCTCACTCGCAGTCTTTTTTCTTGACGTTGCTGGTGCTACTGCTCTTTTGCAATCTTCCTCTTCACTCAGTTTAATTAGCTGGGACTGAGGCACTGGAAACGAAAATAGGAAAGTACTGTATGATTTAGGATTATACAGGGACCGCTATAAGGATCCCTTCCTTATGCCTTCCTAACCAGAAGTAAGTTTCCCCAGAACCCTAGACCCTCTTCTTTTTTGCCCCTCTTTACCTGGCTTAGAGGCATCAGCTTCAGCATCAAGTGGTTCCACTTCATCAGCATTTCCTGACACAACATGTTGCCTCTTCGCGGCGGGATAGTTCTACGCATTTCTTGCGTCCTTACACCTCAATCTCAAGCCTCCAAATTAAAAAGACCTTTATCAAGGACACCACACACCCAGGCGGATACCCCCATGTAAGGCTCACGTAACACTCGTATAAGGGATATAGGCCTCTTCAAGCATACCCAACTGACAGCTACCCACCTGGAGGTTTCCTTGACCTAACAGACTCGGAACCCGGTTTAGGGTTTAGAGTTTTGGGTTTTAGGGTTCAGGGTAACCCCAAACCCTGAACCCTAAACCCTAAATTCATTGCATCCTCACTTTGGACGACCAAGCTGACACTCAACCGGAGAATGAGTGCAAAAAGCCATATGGGTTCCATGCCATGTTGGAATTAAGGTAATGTAGAGGCCTGTAGGGTTTAGGGTCTAGGGTTTTGGAATTAAGGTAATGTAGAGCCTGAATAATGGTCAGTATTGATTATAAGTCTATCTGAGGTACACCCTCATTCCACACTAAACTTACAAAGGTAATATTGGTGTATATGTTGGTCTGTCTTTCAGCTCTTATAGTATACTAGTTTGGGGGTAGTTAGATTCTGAAAGAGCTTGAAGCTCGAACGGCCAGTTTCTGCCTTTCTGCAGCTGTCTGCTTCACGCTTTGAAAACGCAACGCCTAACTTAGGCTTTGCAGCTGGAGCAGCTTAGGACAGGATAGCAAGGAATCAGCTGTGCCGCATAAGTTCTCATGAAGGGTCTGCCCCGAACGCTGCCAACAAAGCAAGTGCAGCAAGTGCATGCATGCCCTATCTAGGGTTGCGTAAGGCACGATGAGCTACAGAATATTTCCCACAGGATGAGTGGATATGGGCCCCAGTCAGAGAACATATACGGGACTAAACTAAACTACCAAAAGAGACCCTACGTCCACCCGTAATGGTCCACTAGTAACCCCTAATATTGACAGTCCCTGATATCTCGAACCAGCAGGCTCCATCCTAGTCGGACAGAGCAGTAGTAGCTCAAAACCATAAAGCCCACCTTCGCCTCCCCCAAAATCTCATGAGCTATAGTCGAAACTCCTAGTATCCCCCTTAATAACCCCTATACTACCCCCTATAGAACCCCCTACATAACCCCCTTTAAGGAGTTTAGACTATAGCTCTCATGAGAATTGCTACTCTACGCATTACCGTATTTGGTGGCTATCCTAGTGTTGGCCGCGGTGTTGGTCAAGTGAAGCAGAAGTTCAATTAAGCGAATGTCCATTCGAGTTAAAACTGTCTGTCCACAGCCGCAGGGGAAACCATGACACGCACCTTCTCGAGGACCTCATCACGACTCGACACCCCCCAAAACAATAAAACTCCGAACCTGCTTGAAAGTTCCTAGAAACATCTCCCCTACAATTCTTAAACCCCGACTATACGGGCTATGTTAGGCCCCTCCTATATTCCTAGTAGGCCACCATTACAGGGTGGGGGTCCTCCTAACCTCTACCCGAAGCCCTACAGCCTAAACCCGACAGGATACTAGGCATATGTTTTTTTGAGAACCTCTCCGGGAACAAAACAGAGCTTGACTATGGTAGGACGTTAATGTATGGTACACGGCCTAGGGTTTAGGGTTAAGGGATTGGACACCAAATATACCCACGGACCACTATTCCTAGGAAATCCCGATGCACACACAAACTAAGTCCAGGTCCTGAAGCCCTAAGCCAAAAACTAAACCCTAAACCCTAGAAAACTAACTAAACCCTGAACCCTAAACACTAAACCCAACAAACTGAACCTTAAACCTAAACCTTAAAACCTTAATCCCTAGACCCTAAGCCCTAGAAAACTCAACCGCAAACCCCAAAACCTCAACCTTAAACCCTAAACCCCTAAAAACCCTAGAAACCCCTAGAAAACCCTAGAAAACCCTATAAACCCCTATAAACCCTAAATCCCCTTAACCCGAGGAACCTGGAGGAGCTCGGTGTCGTTCATCTCCTCGTAGATGACACGCTTGGAGGCGTCTTGGAACACAAGACCTCGGCTGGGTTGCTGGTAAGGAACTTAAATTGGATTTAGGGTTTAGGGTTCAGGGTTCAGGGTTCAGGGTTTAGGATTCAGGGTTCAGGGTTTAGGGTTCAGGGTTCAGGATTTAGGGTTTAGGGTTTAAGGGTTTAGAGTAGCATAATGGGTTAATGTATAGGGTTCAGGGGTTTAACGGGGTTGCTGCTGAGGAGCTCAAATTAGGTTACCATATTGGGAATGTATCGTAATTAATGGGGTTTCCCCAAATAGTAAGTTAACCAGTGGGCCGTGTGAGGGTGGGAGGATATTTAGGGATTAGGATTTCGAGTTTGTTATATACCATTACTTAGGGTTTGGAGGGGGGTCATTTGGTTTGAAAACTTGAAATTTCGAGATTAATTAACTACATTGAGAACCCAAAGTAATGGTAAGTTTACTCTAAGTTTATGTATGGGCTTGAGGTTTAGGGCTTAGGGTTTAAGGCTTAGGGTTCAGGGCTTATATGAGCTATAGTCTAAACTCCTAGTATCCCCCTTAATATCCCCTATAGTACTCCCGTGTATAATCCCCTATATATCTCCCCTTTAAGGAGTTTAGACTATAGCTCATATGTTTGTTGATGGGAGCGTAGCCCTTCAGATCAAGGGGGCTCCGGTTCCCCCGTAGGCTTGGCAGCCGCGAGGGTCCTCACAATTGGCGTGAGCTGCTTGTGAATCTTGTCCATGGTGTCCATCACGGGAATTGATGTAAACCCCTGATTAATAAACCCCCTCCCCTTCATAGGGATTATAATAGGGATCCTAATATTTAGACCCTTAAAAGGTTGGGGTTTATTAATCAGGGGTCTACATTAGGGCCTTTTCCAGGTTGGCAGGAATTCTCGTGCTGCCTTCTCGCGGTCAGCTGGCGCGGTGTTCTGGGCCTCCTTGATCACCACTCCTTTCGGGGCATGAGTGGCGCAGATTCCCAAAATACTCATCCCGTCTTCCATGAAACAAAATTCCAAGCCCATTTTGCTATGAAATTGCACCATCAGCGCGAGGTTGCTGGCTGTAAAAACCACTATGGGCTATTAGATCTTAAGGGTACCTTAATCTACCCTTAGTAGGGTTCTAGTAGGGAATTCTAAGGTCTAATAGCCCATGGTGGGAGCTGGCCGTGAGCCGCCCTCTGCAGCCATCGCCCAGGAAAGGCTCCACGTCGCACCCGAGGGTTAGGGAGTTGAAGGAGCTTGGGGTTTAGGGAGTTTAAGAAGTTCAGGTTTTAGGGAGTTTAAGAAGTTCAGGGTTTAGGGAGTTCAGGGAGCTTAAGGAGTTTAGGCCTGAGGAGCTTTGCGTTTAGAGAGTTTACGGAGTTTAGGCTCAGGGAGTTTAGGGAGTTTAGGGTTGAGGGTTAAGAGCAAATTGCGACACGCTTGAACTCACAGTAGGTCTTCATATTTCTGTGCTGGATGCTGATGAGATTCATCTGCAGCTCCCATTGTACTTGTAACCCAACTACAAGCGTTCATGACATATTTGCGTGCCTGTACATGCAAAGCTATTTGTGAGAAGTAGGGTTGCGAGTAGCTGCAGGCAGGTCCAAGTACCTTTGAGCCTCCAAGTCTTAGATCTCCAAGTGGGCACGTTACACGTACCCTAGACCTCCAAAGAGCCTTTCAGTTGTGAGGTACTGACCTCTCCTCTTACTTTGCTATTACTACTACTCGTCCTCACAGTGCCCTGACACTGAACCCTGAAACCCAAAACCCTCAACCCTGAACCCTAAACCCCAAACCCCAAACCCTCAACCTTGCAATCAACAACTTATCACCTCCCCCTAATATTCCAATCAACCAACTTGAGGTTTTAGGGGTTATATGGGGGCTATATTGGGATAACGGAAAATAAAATGGAAACTACTACGTAGAACCACCTAGGGGTTATTTGGGGGCTATATTGGGATACTGGAACCTACTATGAAAGGTTTCGGGTTTAGGGGTCTCAGCAGTTAGGATGCATCTAAGTCCCTTGCTTCTGCGTCACGCCGTTAGGGGTGCAAGTGCCCACACAAGTTTGCAGTTTAGGATTTGAGGGTCCCAGGGGGCCCAATACCCCTTGATTAAGGAATATAGCTTAAATCATATTGGGGATTCTAGTGCTATTTGGGCTACATTTTTTAATTAAGGGGTATTGGGCTCTCTGGAGTCTTCAGAGGCTGCATTGACTGCCATGTTGGTTTGGGGAGGATACTCTGAGGGAAAACGGATTTAATAAGTAGGTCAATAACAAGGTTGACTAGGGTGATTATATGGCAGCTAGGTGCTATACTGCTAGAACAGCCCTCCAAGTAAAGACCTTCATCAGCAACTCAAAGCAATATAGTGGAGGCTGGGGGCGAACAACTTGCCTCATTGCCCGCACCCCAAGATCGTTTAGGGTTTAGGATTTAGGGGCGGCCCTTAGCCCAAGACCTAAATCAAACATACTTCCAGCTCAACTTCATCTGAGCCACGAAGGAACCTTCCGATGGTGTACACCACACCTGGAAGCCCAAGGAGTCCATATAGCTATGTAATACATACCGTATAGACTTAGGCCCCAACGTGGTTATGTGTAAACGCCTTTTGGCCAGAGGTATGAACTATATACCGACATGGACCGTGGCAATCGGTGGAGCTATGGAGATTTGGGCTTGCGGTTGAGGCTTCAGGGGTTAGCGGGGTTATTGCAGCTGTTCGTTTGTTTTTAAGGAACCTAGGGTAGTTACCCTAAACCCTAAACCCTAAACAAGGTTAGTGAAGAACTAGTTGTAAATGCATCCTGTCGGCCGAATCTTCCACGCGCTGCAGTACACGTAACTTCCGGTGCCCTGGAGCTACCCAAACCCTAAAGGTCCAAGGACCCAAATAATAGGGTTTTAGGGCCACAATACTATCATATTAAAGGTCTTTGGGCCCTGAAACCCTATTATTTGGGTCCTAGGAAAGAGCCTCTAGGACCACGACTGCCCTATGCCTTAAGCCGTGGCCTGGGACCTCCGCAGCGCCCTAGTCCTGATGGTGTAAAAGGTTCCTATACAAGGACTAAACCTATCCCTAAGGGTCCAAGGACCCAATTAATAGGGTCCCTTTAAAGGGGTCCTAGGGGAATATGTAGGGCATATGGGGATTATATAAGGGTCCAAGGACCCAAATAATAGGGTTTTAGGGCCCAAATAGCATTAATATTAATGTATTTGGGCCCTAAAACCCTATTATTTGGGTCCTTGGACCCTTAGGGTATTGGACTGCTCATTGCATGAAATCGCTGCAGAATGGAATGGAAAAGAACATCGGAACTACTCCTTCAAGAGTGGCAGCCAGTTTCTTGTCCATGTTGAGATTCCGTTCTCGATGAGCATGTCTGCCGTGCTGCATACGGAAAAGTCTCAGCTTGAAAGCAGCTGTGGCTACATCTGCAGCATGTCATGACGCCAAGACGTCTGCTGCAAAGTTCCTGGCCAAATTGTCATCTGATTCTGCCCGGAACGCAGCTTTTTGCGTGGCCACATTTGCAGTATGCCACGACGCCAAGAAGTCTGCAAAGTCACTTGGCAAGTCGTCATCTAATTCCGCAAAAGACACAGCCCTTTGGACACGCTGTCAACGCATTCTTGGCCTCATTCTGCGACATGATCCCCAAGTAAGAACTTCTGACTTGACTTACGGACTACTTGTGAATACAAACCTGTGGGAAGAACCACGGCTTTAGCCCTACACTGCTTTAAGGTTATTGTGCTATATGGTAGAGTTTAGGGTTTGAGGTTTAGGGTGGTAGTTTCCGTGCATAGGGGGACCCCAATATAGACCTACAATCCTTGTTATACGGACCCCTAAGCAGGTACCCCTAATTTTGGGTAAAGCCCCATATTTACAGAAGGAATCTGAGGGGAGAGAGCTCCAAATAGCTGAAGACTCCCCTAAACCTTAAGGCTGTATGCCCTAAACCTCAACCTTAAACCCTAAAAACCCTAGAACCCTTAAACCCTAAACCTTAAACCCTTAAAACCCTTAAACCTAAATACTAAAATACGGATCCATGCTGTGAGATTTGGGGCGCTGCTTGGCAGGACCAGCTGCAAAGATAGCTTCCCCGTAGCTTCTGAAACAGGTTAGGGTTTAGGGTTTAGGGACTTTCGTTTTAGTGCGTACAAAAACCTCCCAAATAGCTATACCCATGGCCTTGAACCTCAAAATGCTGGGTATACAGGCTATTACTATGGATATTCGGGAAGCCTGTAGATTCAAAGAAGCCAGGACCCACAATCTCATCACCCTGGTGTCAAACCTTAAGCCCCAAACCCTAAACCTTGAGCCCACAACCCTTTATTATGGTTCGCCCACGGCCGCTACTGGGTGACGAAAACCTCTTATCACTCATGCTTATCACTATCTACGGTAAACCCTCAAGCCTCTAAATCCTAAACACTAAACCCAGGGCCTAGGCCGATCTAGAGGCCAGAACCCTAAACGCTAAAATACTTAGCCCACATGACCCTAGGAAGAAAAAGGATCCTTTTTACATAAATGTAAGGAATCCCATACCCCAAAAAAGTATAAAAGGATCCCTAACCTTGATCCAGTAAGCCGTCAACCCTACACCCTAAACCTAAACCCTGAACCCTTAAACCCCAAACCCTAAACCCTAAAACCCTAAACCCTAAACCCTGAACCCCTAAATCGTTTAACCCTTTCAAGGCCACGGCCGATGTAGAGGCCCATGACGCTGTAGGAAGTGCTGGAGCTTTCGCTGCCCACGGGAGTGGGTGCTACCTAGTGGGCTTCAGCTTACCTGGTTTCTTTTGGGGGATATGCTAAATCGTAAACCCTTAGGGATTAGGAATATTTAGGGTTTGGGGGTTTAGGTTTCCAGGCTTGAGGCTCCGCTTGTTGTTCGGGATCTTGATAGGCGGGGCGGGCTGCACGAGGGGGAGCAAATCGAAGCTGACACTCACATTGTCAAGGACGCTTGCAAAGGCTGCATCAAGCGGCTTGGTGCCATCGAGTGGCTTCACACTATGCACGAGTTCAGCAATCTTAACAAAGGCTGCACGGTCTGTGCGCAAGGCCTGAACAACTGCGACCCTTGAGCATCCAGGCTGCGTTGGACCAACAGCGAATGGTACCGGTTCATCACATGGTAGCTGGGACCACCAACCAGGTCGTACGCCAAAGCTCGACGCCTAAGGGCTTGCGCAAATTCCAACTCCGTGTTGGTATCGCATGTGAGGCCTGCCGGTTTATCCCTAAACCCTAAACCCTAAACCCCTTATCCTTGACTGCAATCGATCCACTTCCGTAGATCTGCAACTCGCGGTTTCTTGGCTTGCAGTTCCATCTGGCTATATAGGGAAGAAATCTAAAGTTTACATGGACTTATCTTGGGATCATATAAGGGTTATATTAAGGATATATTTGGGATATGCTAGGGTTATAAACTTTGGGCTTTGGGGCTTAGGGGCCAATGCCTCCACTTTTCAAGCGGCAAGCTGTCCGAAACCATCAGAACCCGACCAAATTTAAGTCCTCCCCCATATCCCACACCCCTTTGTAAGGCGTTCATATTCAATACAGGGGAAAAATATTGCCAGTGTCGTTTTCAAGCCTTTTTCAGGTACCCCATACTATAGTTATACACAGAGCCCAGTACCATAATATTCGTACTTCTCTCATTTTGAGCCCCCACGAGCTGCAATGTCATGTTCCTTTCTTTTTCGTTTGATTCTCCATCATTGAGATAGGATTCCTTTGCAACCCCGATATAAACCCTATATACAGCCCACATTTCACAAATACATAGCCCTGGTAAGCGGGAAAGGGGCTTCCATCTAATTTACCACTCAATCTATAGTCTCAACTCCTAGTATCCCCCTTAATATCCCCCATAATAGCCCCCTATAATCCCCGATATTCCCCCCCTTGGAGGAGTTTAGACTATAGCCCCCCTAAACCCTTAACCCTGAACCCTAAACCCTAAACCCTATTTTCCCACTCTATTCTCCAATTAAGGGGGTACGTTTGGGGAGCCCAACTTTGAGGCTCTTCGGCCCACAAGCTAAAGGCTTTTAGGAAAAGCCTGGAGCCTGGCCTTTTCATACTAATGTAAACCTTAGGTGGACCCCCCACCCAGTAACCGTGACTATTATGGATAATAAGGATTATATTAGGGTCCTTTCATATTCCTAGTATACCACTATTGCAGGGTGGGCGGTCCTCCTAATGTAGACCCGCGATTAATAATATGGGTAATATAGTAATCTAGGGGGAATATAGGCATTAATGATATAGGGATAATGGAAAAGAAAATGGAAGCTACTATTTAGGGTTTAGGGTGTAGACCCATGATTCATAAACCCCCTCCTTTTTAGGGCACTCATATTAGGATCCCTAGTATTATCCCTATTAAGGTATCTATAGAAAATAAGAATGTTTCCCCAATATGGTAACTTAAAATAAATTCCTTAACAGCAACCCGGATTAGGGTTTAGGGTTTGGGGTTCAGGGTCTGGGGTTTAGGGTCCAGGTCTTGAGGTTTAGGTTTCAGGTTTCCCCAGTTTCTATCGGCCTCTGAACTTGAATGTAAGCCACTTTGGGACAATCTTCTACAGAAACCACCCATCGGAAGGTGAGGTCAGGTGAAGTTGTCACTTGGCCAGGTGAAATCCTCTTCTGATCACTCCAAACTGTAAAATGTAGCCCCCAACCTGAAACACTAAACTCTACGCCGTAAACCCCAATCCCATCCAATCCCCAAACCTCAAACTCTAAACCCTTGGCCTTAAACCCCAACTCCGAAATCTCAAGCTCCAAGCCCGGTGCCTTAAAACTTAAAACCCCAACTGACAAACCTCAGAGTCTACATCCTGGAAACCTCAGCCGTGAACGCTTAAATCTAGGGTTTAGGGTATAGTCCCCCGTAAGTA
This sequence comes from Symbiodinium pilosum, assembly GCA_905231905.1. Classification (NCBI taxonomy): domain Eukaryota; class Dinophyceae; order Suessiales; family Symbiodiniaceae; genus Symbiodinium; species Symbiodinium pilosum. The sequence continues at coordinate 35,073 of CAJNIZ010044082.1, forward strand.
GATTGAATAGGGGGTATATGGAGATCTTGTTATAATATACCTAAAGCCATATTCCATCTACTTAAGGGAGCCTGTACCCTAAACCCTAAACCCTATATTCTATCTGCTTAAAGGGACTATAACCCTACAGGGCCTTCTCACTTGCCACTTGGAAGGCAACGGGGCAGGCTTCCCCTGGAGCTGCCTTCGGCATGAAGCATGTCAGGGTTGGGTGTACTTGCTGCTTATTTAGTAAGGGTTTAGGGTTTAGGGTTAGGGTTTAGGGCTTAGAGTACTGAATGAATGGAGAAGAGGATGTAGGATGACTATGACTTAGGAGTTTGGGCTTAGGGTAGGGAATTGTGGCATGGAAAAGATCATTGGCATACTATATCATGGGCAGTTATGTAGGGACTACTTCCCGACTAACAACCAGTAAGTTTAGACCTTAGATAGAAACTGACTGAGGCCTGATGGGCACCAGAAGACTTCATAGCTGCAAGGAATGATTGATGGCTAGTTGCCGCGCGTTTTTTTTTCTCCCCCTTTTCCTTCGCGCGGTTTTGGGGTCTAGGGTTTCGGGGTTTAGGGGTGTAGGGTTTAAGGGTGTAAAGCTTAGGGGTTTAGGTTCCCTCTTGCCGGACTAGTGTCGCCATTTGGGTCCTGATACAGGGTATCCCCATAGGGGATGCTGCTTAGGGTTTAGGGTTTAGGGCTATGGGTCAAAGGTTAGCCATCAGCAGCAGTTGTGGGCTAAGGGCTGAAACTTTCACTTTTGTGTGACACTTTGCGCCGCATTGGGAACAGATACGAATATCCGGCACGTTAGCTGAGCTTTGCTCATTCCCTACAACAGTTAGGAAGTTAGGGACACAGCAATGTTCAAACACAAGAATCATGCCCGGGCCGAAGCCCCAAGCAGCCTGGGGTAACAGCTTCTACTATTGCAAGACAGAAGCAACGGCAAACTGGCATCACACTACTCAGGCAATAAGAGACCCTTCAAGCTATGGCCCAGTTCGCCAATGCAATCAGCTCTAACTTGCACATGACTGACTACAGGTGTTGGCAACTGTACGTGCAGGGTCACACAAGGGTTAGGGACACAGGTCACACACGGGTTAGGGCCATACACAGGTCAAAGGAGTGACCAACAACTCAATCAGATCATGGATGATATCGCAGGGGGGATTTTGGATTTGTAAGATGCATAACTGTCCACCCCAGCTCGGACAACGAACAGACAGATGGTCGAAAGCATCACATTTTCATCTGAGAACCGAGAAAGGCACTTTGTGGAAGCCAAGGCCCGTATGCAAAGGTGGCTTGTGATGTCCTCTGGGTCGACAGGTTTCAAAGTTGACGCAGGCCTGACGCCTTTTGCATGTATGGCCAATTCATTGGATCTCTTTGAGCACTGGGCATCCCAACTCCGCCCTATCAAATGCAGTCATGATAACTTGCACTCGATGTTGGAGGAAAGATTCAGAATGGCCGAAGAGCTTTATGAAGACCTCGCCGTCTGGTTCCATGGGATAGATAAGGGCTGAAACTATGAAAAGCCTGTCTGACCCATCGTTGGCTGCAAGCTAGGATGATCTGAGTTGCTAAAGTCTGTAATCCTCTGTACATTTCCCTGACCACTCGACCTTCTTGAGGACCCTCTTAGCTTCAGAAATGCCCCGCCATCCTAAATAGTAGTTTCCATTTTCTTTTCCATTATCCCAATGTAACCCCCAATTTTCACCCCAGTCTCCTCAAGCAAACCCTTCCGCTTAACCTGAAGTAAGGCTATTTTTTAGGGGTAACCTTAATAAGGGGGGGAACCTAGGGGGTGTAGTATAGAGGGGGGGGAGTACGGGCATGAAGAACCAACACTTTGGCCAAGAAGAGCCAAGCCCCAACCCGTCAAAACCGCGACAAACACCCTAGAGAAGGAGCCAGCAATATTAGTTTAGGGATCAGGGTTTAGGGTTCAGGGATGAGGGACGCAAAGCTCTAACCCTGCCTTCCCAAACCCCCAAAGTCCTGAATCTTAAACCTGGCATCTGAAATTCCAATCCAACATCCAAGACCCTAGTCCTTAACCCTTAGCCCGATATCCTCAACGCCTCTAAGCCCTAACTCCTACAAGCCTGAACCCTCAACCCTACACCCTAAACTCTAAACCCTAAAGCCAAACATCCTGAAACCGAACTTACAAGGTTTAGGCCGAAATTGAAAGCCCTAAACCCTAAAACCTTCATTCCCACACCTTACCAACCCCTAAACCTAAATTCTAAAGCCTAGTCCCTAAGCTTCTAATAATCAAAACCCCCCTTCGCCCAACTCTAAACCCTGAACCAGAAACCCTATATAGTAGTTTCCATTTTAGTTTCCATTATCCCAATATAACAACCCCAATATTATCCCAATATCCCTAAACCGTAAATCCTCAACCCTAAAGCCGAAACCCAAAACCCTAAACCCCTAGATATAACCCCTATATCCCCCTTTAAAGACTACCTGTAAGCCCAAGTACTTACAGCTTAATAGTAACTACCCCTTAATTAGTAGGTATAACCCATAAAACTGTAGGTAATTGGGGTCACAGGTAAGCCATCCTAAACCCTAAACCCTAAACCCTACATATAACCCCTATATCCCCCTTTAAAGCCTAAGGTACCCTTCATTCCCCTATAAAGCCTAAGGTACCCTTCGTTCCCCCAAAACCGCCTGCGTCTCCTCAGCTTGCAGACGCCGTCGGCTGCGGAGGAAGCCGCAGGGGCGGCAACTGCTGGCCTCTTAGGGTTTTAGTGTTTGGGGGTGTTAGGATTGTTGGGGTGTATAGTATAGGGTTTAAGAGTTTTGGGGCTTATAGGGTTTAGGGTTTAAGGGTTTTAGGTCTTAAGGGTTTTAGGGCCTCTTAGGGTTTTAGGGTCTCAGGGTTTTAGGGTTTAAGGGTTTTAGGGTCTTAGGGTTTAAGGGGTTTAGGGTTCTTAAGGGTTTCAAGCTACTGGCCTCTTACGGTTTTAGGGTCTTAGGGTCTTAGGGTTTGAGGGACTTAGGGTTAAAGGTTTTGAGGTTTAGGGTGTTAGGGTTTAAGGGCTTATGGGTCTAGGATTGTAGGGTTTAAGGGTTTTAGGGTTTTAGGGCTTTAGGGTTTTAGGGTTTGAGGGTTTAAGGGTTTAAGGGGTTTAGGGTTTAGGGTCTTAGGGTTAGGTTAAGGTTCAGGGCTCAAGGCTTTTAAGGTTTTAGGGATATACCAGGGGCCCAACCTACTTTATGCAAACTACCACGTGGATGTTGGTTTTAGGATTTCTGGCTCAAACCCTAAACCCTAAAACGCGTAGCCCTTTGGTCTACAGTGGAGCTTGCAAAGCCTGAGACGTCAAGGTAACGGACTGAACAGGTAAGATATGACCTATAGTCTAAACTCCTAGTATGCCCCTTAATGAGCCCTATAATACTCCTCAGTATAACCCACTATATAAGCCCCTTTAAAGAGTTTTGACCGTGGCTCATATGGGGCCATGCTAGGGTTTGGGGTTCACGGTTTAGCGTATGGTTTGTTTTTCCACCTGATAAGAATCCTACTCAGGTGCCAAAGGGCTTTAGTTTGGAGGTTTGGAGGGTTTATGGGTTCGGTCTCTGCCGAATGGGGCTCTACTCGGGATTTCCTGAGTAGGTTGGAACTGAATAGGGGGGGGTTCCCAAAAATGCGGGTACCATTTTCCGGCTCCCAGTGCTATCTAAGGGTCTGTCTATGTTTGGATCCCCCTGTGAATGGACTCTACCGTGTCTGCGTGTCATAGATGTCAACCATTCACTTCTGGAACAAGGTACTCTGCTCAAAAAAGGCCTTGCTAAGGTGGCATCCATCATGACTGTACCCTAGACCCTAAACCGCGTGGTGGTTCGTAGGGATGAAGGTATGGAACAAAGGAATTGCCCTTGGGGTGGAAATGCAAGCTCACATTCGCTACGATGATTCACAGCAGGAGAGCATGTTCCCGCATATAAACATCAACCAGCCGGAGCGCTTGGAAAGCCAACATGGCTACAAATTCTGGACATCTTGTTTTGACGTCTCCAAAATGCTTGGCAACTAGACGATCACTCGTCCCAGCGTCATCCATCTCCGCCCGGACATGTCTGAAAATCTTGATTCACACTGCAGCTGGGAGAAGTGCGAAGAAAAATCCGTGTAGGAGGTGGGGGCCCCAAGCGACGCCTGCACGAGCCTCTGCGATGATTCCTTGATGCGTTCCCATGACAAGCTTGCTGTCTGCAGCAAAAAGTTATTCTGCTGCCCCTCGTGCAGAGATAGAAGGTAGAAACGCAAGCTGGCTCGGCTCTTCTTGGTTTTGCTGCCACTCTTCCATTCCACAAATCTGAAATCTACGACCAGCCACCAGGAGAACTCTCAAGTTTGAATGGGGGCCCCTAATCCTAGGGGTTCATGGTTTTCAGCAGTGATTAACCTTTCTTTTAGGGTCCCTGGAGCCCTCTGTAGAGCGTTTTCTTAAATTATGGTAATGCCTGCATCCCACAAAGTATACTTCCAAAAGCGTAAACCTGATCACGTTTCCGGCAGCTCGAACAATGCACACAAGGCAACGACAGGTCTTGCTCAAACGGGGCCAGCGTCCCGTACGACTACCTAAGCCCTCGCCCTCAACCCTGACCCGAAATCCTAAAGCTTAAACCCTAACAGTCAACCTTAGACCCTAAACCCTGAACCCTAAACCCGTCTACAGGCCTAAGGCTCCGTGTAAGACTTGTCAGGCTCAGCTTTACCCTGCGGCACTGTTCCACGGCGCCGCCTTCTCAAACTTTAAAGTGGCGCGCCCCAACCTGAACCCCTAAACCACAAACCCTTTTTCCTGTAAACTCTGAATCCACGGCCTAAACCCCAAACCCTAGACCCCAAACCCTAGACCCCAAACTCTAAACTCTAAATCCGAAACCCTAAACCTTAAATCCTAAACTCTAAACCTTAAGCCCTAAACCCTAAACCCCTAAACCCTAAACCGTAAATGCTAAACCCAAACTCCCAGGCCCTCGGAACCGAGTCCCCGGCAATTGACCAGGAGGGCAGCACGGACCCATGTTCCGAGGATAGAGTCAAACCTAGGGTCTAGGGTTTAATTAGGGTTTTGGGACGTAAACTAGGGTTTGGGTTTAGGGTTTAGGGTTTTAGGGTTTGGGGTTTGGGATTGAAAGTTAAGGGCTGGGATTTAGGGTTCGGGCTTGAAGTTTGGGGTGTAGGGCTTAGGGTTCAGGGTGCAGGGCTTAAGGTTTAAGACCTCTTTGGATAGCAGGTAATGAGGGAATGGAAAAGAACACGAGAAAACAACGGCCCGCGGATCCCCTAAATAATCAGGGCGATCGGGATACAAACAGGATGTAAAGGTTTAGGCTTCAGGAAATGGAACAAAACATGGAAACTACTACTGTAGATTATTGGGGTGTATGTAGGGACTGTTACCCTAAACCCTAAAACCCAGACCCTAAACCTTCATGCCTTGCTAACCTCTGGTTAGGATGAGGAGTTATGTCAGCTCAGGTTCCGAGTCTCCAATTTGAAGAAGCGGGTTCAGCGCTGACGGCTCAAGATTCAGAATTTGGGATTTACTTTGGAGTTCGGGTCTATTTAGGGCTTGGGATTTGGGATTTAGAGTTTGGGGCTTAGGGTTTGGATTCCGGTTATACATGGGGTACCACTCCTTGCCGGCCGTTTCACTCCACGACGTGGTGTTTTAGCTAAAAAGCTGCTCCTATTACGTTGTTCCTATCACCACGCAGGAGCACCTTTGTCTTGCTGCAGTTGGGCAGCAAGGTGTAGTGAAGTAACATGTAGCTTTCTTAGGATGGTAATGATATGATGATCCTGAAGCCACCCTGCATGTTCCGGCGCTGAGTAGAAACTTACCCTTTTCATAACGATTTCTTCGATGGCCCCCCACCCACTAATAGTGACTATAAGTGATAATGGTGACTAGGGTCCTCTTACATTCCTATTATACCACGATTACAGGGTGGGGGGGTCAAGCAAAGCTATTTCTGGGGAGCTGCTCCCCTTAAGCCCCCTCTCCCAAAAAGAGGTAACAATGCCAAGCCCCCTTAAACTCTAAATCACCAAAGTAGACCAGTACGTGGATCCAGTTCACCTCACCAAATACCAAGGGAATTCTGCCAGGCTGCGCAGCAGGGGCCCTTACCCTTCAAACCCTCTCCAGCATCCCGGTAGACTGGCTAATAAAGAAAACCCTAAATCCATGTGAGCAGTGTTTTGTTGGTGGCTGAACCTAGTAAGATTATATTCCTTATATAAAACAGGATAGAATCTTACTCTATATTGGGCACCATAGTATCCCCAAATAAAATACTACTCATGTGAGCTATAGTCTAAACTCCGAAAAGGGGTTATGTAGGGAGCGAGGGGGATTCCAGGAGTTTAGACTACAGCTCATGTAGAGAGCTGCTAGAGGCCCCCTAAGCAAGACACCTAGAACGATACTGATGTTGAGTTCCCATGAGTGACTATACCCACATTCATAAAATCCCGCCGCGGGACACAAGTATAACTAGAAGATCACGCACATCGTCCAACACCAGGCTGTCGTGAACTCCCCGCTGGAACCGCCGCATTCCAGCAGGAAAAAAGTCAGACAACCGATCTTCAGCTCCAAGGGTCACTGGAAAAGGCTTTTTGCCCACTCCGTTTTGCCCGCTCGCGATGGTTCAAACACAATCAAAACCGGATAGCGCAAAGCATCCTTCTGGAACGTCTCCAACCAAGCACTGGCTGCTGGCACCGGAGGGAAAGGATGATAAATCTCCGGGTTGCTGCGAGTACGCTTTACACGGTCGACCTAATATTCTTGGAAAATGTGAATTATTGAGAGACAGCTTGAATGGATCTTTATATATATATAACTGGTTCTAAATAGCGGGGCATGCGCAGTTTTGGGTTTAGGGTGTGGGGTTTAGGGTGCAGTGCTCGGCCCCGCTCCTCACTTGGGATTGGAGTATTTGGCGGTCACTGTGGGGCCAGGGTTCGCTGCCCCCTCGATTGATCTATCTCCATTTTTGGGGTGGCCAGAACAAGAATGCCGAAAATGTAGGTCCTAGAGGATACATAAAGACCCCAGCTATCCCCAGTATTGAACCTGAATCCGTCTGACTCTCCCCAGCTATCCCCAGTATTGAACCTGAATCCGTCTGACTCTCCCAGTAAGGTTGCAGGTCAAAGTGTTAGACCCTCGACCCTCACCAGGACGTGTATAGTGGGGTTTCCATAAAATTGGCGGGTGGGGAGGGGACAGAGGTTTCCCTCTCGGGGGGATCAACATACGGATACTCACGAAAACCTGCTGACCAAGTAAGCCCAACACCCTACACTGCCAAAAGAGTGCCTGCCGCATCCTACGTGCAATAAGCAGCCCCTTTTAAGGAACACCAATATGGAGCCAACATGGGCGTTCATCCTTATTATGAGGACCCCACCAACACATGCTCTAATCCTGGAAGCGGTTAACCCCATGTATTTCGGCATAACCCAGAACTAAACCCTATACATCCACCATGAACCCATATAAAGAAAACTCCCATAACTACACATGAGCTATAGTCTAAACTCCTAGTATTCCCCTTAATAAGCCCTATAGTAATCCCCTATATAATCCCCTATATAACCCGTCTTTAAGGAGTTTAGAACCTAAACCCTAAATCCTAAACCCTGAACCCCTATATAATCCCCTATATAACCTGCCTTTGAGGAGTTTAGACTATAGCTCACGTGACCTTGCTTTTTTTTGACAAAGCCCTATTCCTCAGACCTCCCGACTGCAGCCAAAGCTGCTGAGAGAAGAATGACCGCCCATCGCTGCAACCTTTCATGATTTGAATAGGCCCATGAATCTTTGGGGTTTGTGGGTTTAGGGTTTAGAGGTCCACGAATCTTTGGGGTTTTGGGGTTTTAGGGTTTAGGGTTGAGGGTTTTGGGTTTAGGGTCCATGAACCTTTTCTAGGGGCTTATAGACTTAGAGGGGATAGCTTTGGGTTTTAGGGATTTGGGGGCTGGGCTTCGGGCCTCTGAAAGAGTTCCCAATACTGGAGAGTCAAAAGACAAAAGCAATGGAACATGACGTGGAAGTTGGGCTAAACCCTGAGCCCTAAGACGCGCTGTAAAAAGAAGTGTAACAATGGAAGCTGGAGCTGTAACACATTCATATATTGGCTTCCCTATAAACACCCTCAAGCCCTCAAACCTAATCCCTAAACCTGCAACCCTACTCCCTGAACCCCAACCCCTAAACTCCTAAACCC
>CAJNIZ010044082.1:50487-69919 GCA_905231905.1 Symbiodinium pilosum
GGTTTAGGGTTTGGAGTTTGGAGCCTAGGGTCTAAGGTTTGCCTGGACCCCAAAAGGAAGTAAAATAACGGCCCCAAAACCCTTTGAAGTAGCCCCACATACTTTGTGGGGTTCCAGGTCATGGGGCTCCAAAGGTGGGATGAAGGAAGTCGGGTCTAACGACCTACATTATGGTGGGCCTCATGTCCTATACCCCAACTTCCTCTACCTCACCTTTTGGCCATCTGACAGTAAGGAGTGGCAAAGAAAATGGAAGCCACTGCAATATCATTAAGGCTCCAAAGGTTTAGGGTCTAATTCTCAGGGGCTCAGGGGAGTTAGTTAACATGTTAGAGATGGGCTTAAGTCCTCTAATGGAATTGCCCTGCACATAAGCCTCATTGCACCCTGCTTACTATGAGTTCCCGGACCCTCCACTACACCCTAAACCCTGAATCCTAAACCCTAAACCCCAAACCCTCGTCGGAGTGAATGGTGTAACATGCAAGTTTCTGCAGACTGGGGGATTGAAAGAGCTTAGGGTTTAGGGATATATTATTAGGTTTTTTGGGGGATAATGGCAAAGAAAATGGAAACTACCATTTAGGGTTTAGGGTTTAGGGTTTTCTCAAAAGCAAAGGGCTCTTTGGGGCCCTTTGATGATGAACATCTTCATGTTGTGGGGGGTAGAAGGACACTTGTGATGATGTGCAAAGGTGTCCTTGTGCTATAGCACGGGTTTCCTGAACTACCCAAAGTGCAGGACTGGGGGCTTGACTTGGGGCTGCTCATGGAAAACTGTTTCAGCTACAGTCAATGTATCCACGAGATATTGAACGGACGTGGGTCCATATTCGAGAATATACGAGGGACGATACAAAACTCCCAAAAGGGACCGCTATGCCACCCTCAATGGTCCCTTGGTACGCCACACATTGACGGTAGCGCTGTATTAGCAAACTCCAAAATCCTTCAGGCGGGCAATACAGCTTAACTGCACACGCTAGTCTATGTCTTATGTGGCCTTGGTTTCACATACCTACAGACAGTGATGATGACTTGTGCAGAGCGGTGTCTACACTAAAACCATGTCTTCTTGCATGCTCAAAGAGCTGCTTGATCATGAGGAAGATGCTTCCCAACAAAAACGCCCACGCCCAAGAACAATTTTGTAGCCCATAAGCAGAAACTTCAAGCCGGCAAAAAAACAAGTGAAATCCCCCAAGGTGTGAATGGAGCCTGCAACGCTCGGAGCAACCCAGGGAGCCGAATACTCCTTCATTAAGGAATATGGGTGGTTGTCAAAATTATGGTCCCTTTTTGGGTCCCTATTATAGTACGGCACCTTATATTTAGGGTACCCTAAAAGGGACCATAATTTTGACAACCACCCATATAGCGTGAATCATACTGTTGATGGATGAAATCCTGCACCACCTAGGGGCTCTAAATTCCCGTAACTCCTAGGACTTTAAGGACTTAAGGTGGTGCAGGATTTCCTCCATCAACAGTATTAGGGACCCTAGTGCCACCTAGGCGACTTTCCTTAATTAAGTGGTATTGAGCTCTCTGGGAATCCCCTTGTCACACCTCTTTCAACACCAGCAGGTCCCAAAGCCCTAGCGTTTCTGGTTTAGGGTTTAGAGACTAAACCTTAAGATGCGCCTAATCTGAGTTGCTGTTAAGTAAGTACGAAACTTCGATTAACTTACCCTAACACTGGTATAGTACGTAATAGGACATCCTGACCATCGTAACCCAATTGAAATCCCTTAAAAGCAGCCCAGCAAGTCGGGACAGTACCAAACCTAAACCTTAAACCCTCAACCCTGAACCCTAATGGCCTGAACCCCAAACCCTGGTGGCCTAATGCATGGAAGACTCTGCAGATTCAGATCTGCTGCGTTCCCAATGTTGGGGTTGTGGACGGCAAACTGCCTCGCAACATCACCTTGGCCAAGGAAGCCACAGCAACAACGAGCACAATCCTGAAGAAGTAGGAAAACTTGAGACTTGCAGATTCTGTAGGTGGTCGTTTCCATCAAAAGGGGTAACCGACTAGATCCCCAAAAAGACCCATAATCCTTATTTCAGGGACCCCCTCCAGAAAAGGTAACCCTAAACCCTAAACCCTAAACCCTAAATCCTGAACCCGAATTTTGGGAAAGTCCCATAACGAGCCACCAGAGTCAGAAAGCAAGAATTCCTCTTCTGGCCCCGCACAGCGGTTTCGGGATTAGGGGTTTAGGGTTTAGGGCCTACCCTCACTCAAAGTATATAGCCCACACCTGGTAGGACAATGTGGGGTTTCCTGAAATGGGCTTAGGTTTTAGGGAAACCTTTTTGCGGGGTCTTCACAACAAGGATTATAGCATTTTGCGGTCTGTTTTGGGTTTCCCCTATTTGGGGAAAATTACAGTATGGTCTTTGTAGCAGTTTAGGGCTGAAGTAGCAGGGGAATTGTCGTGATCAACTGTGTTCCTCTACGGCAGAAACGCTACAACCCAAAGGGTCCATGTAGGTAAGTGGGATATACTTAGGCCTTAAAGTAGGTAAATGGGAACCCCTTTGGGACCTAAGTATATACCATATACCTACATGGACCCTTTGGGCAAGGGACAGCACAACGAAAGGATTCTCACGGATGTTCAAATTCCGGATGAAGCTTTACTGCCTCCGGAAAGAGCTGAGTTTGATTCAACAGGCTGGTGAATTTAAATGCCAAAGCTTCCGAAATCCCAGACCCCAAAGTTGACATTCACAACATCAAAGCGGGGGTCACCCGGCCCACAATGTGTTGTTGTCCCGCTCTGTCAATGCGGGCTGCTATCTTACTGCCGATGTTCGGCACTGGAATCCTCTCCTCGATCGAGAAGGGGGCTGCCGCTTGAGTTCTGACCGTCAGTCTTGGGTCATCTTCGAGCGTTTGTTGTGCTGCCTGAATGTCGGATCCCAAAGTGCTAGCACCCGCGATTCTGACCCTTAGTTGTGCAGCACCGATGTGCTCTTTGTCGAGGATCCACGGCCACTTCTGGATCACCCTAAACCCTAAACCCTAATCCCTAAATCCTTACCCCTAAGCCCTAAACCCTAAACTCCTCAAACTTCATTGCCTGCAGCGCCAAAGACTTCCAGAAACTCCCTGTTGAATGAGTGGATTTTGGTAACCCCACCCCCCAAATTAGGACCCTATCAACATCATATGACTGTAATAGGGTCCTAATTTGGGGGAATGGGCTTACCGAAACACCTGTACTACAGTTCATTTTAATCCGAAAACCTAACTTGGAGGCTCCGAAAACTTCCTTGGAGGCTCATAAAACTTTATAGTACCTACTTGTAACTGGGTCCCTTTGATGGGACTACGGGGATATGTAGAGTTTAGGGTTTCATAGGGTTTAGTACCTACTTAGAATGGGGTTTATAACCCTACTCATGATGACCCCTACCTGGACTTATGTAAGCTATACCCGTCAAAAATGGAATCATAAGGCCAGTTATACATAGTCACCAAGCCGCCCCGCGGCGTACACCCCGACTCCATAAACCCTGTACTCCCCTCCCCCTAAGATTAACCCCCGCACCCCCCTAGTACAAAATATTCTCCATATATTGTAATATACCATAATGGGGAGTATTTAACCTTGGGGGATAGGGAGGTTTAATATTAGGGGGAAGGATTACTCTTAACCTCGGAAACCCTAAGCCCGTAATGAGCCCCTCGCCACTAATCAGATGAGGATTTACCAGGCAGGTAGCCCTACAGTAGGCTCACACAAGCTAACTCGGGGAAACTATAAACCACCGGAAAATTCATCAAAACCAATGCCTTGAACCCCGGCAAATCGCCAAACCTACTTTTTTGTTCGTATGTCTCACTACAAGGGTAGGGAAGTTCCTCGGCAACAGTCAAGGAGCCGCCAGGTTGCCTATAAACCCTCAACCCGATACTTGGCAACAAGTGGGATTTCAGCTGGAGCTTGCTGACAGATTCCTTTCCGTTTTCTGGAACCCCTACACCTTATGTAAGCCTACTTGAAGGCTCATGTTCTCAGCAGGTAGGGTAGAAATGGAGCGATAGGTCGCCTTCAAATAAACCCCACTTATAACCTACAGGGTGTTGGATTTAGGGTTTAAGGCTGCCGTATGAAAACCCAAAACCGGCCCTGAACCACAACCCATAGGAATTCGGCATATATTACCGTCCTTAACAATTACAAATAATGGAGGACCAACTGGAAAAGACAATAGCAAATGAAAGGCATACTGGGTTTATGTTGGAGCCTAAATAAATGCCAATATGATTTCTCAAGGGCTACTTGATGCACCGTATTGCAGGAATATACAAGGAATCTAAGACAATGAGTTCGTAGCTATTCAGACGTCTACCCAGACACCTCTACTAACCCCTTGTAACCGAAACCTTAAGCTTAATTTGTCACGCCCCATTAAAGCGGCCCCTTCTACTAAACCCTCAGCCCTAAAATCTACAAACCCTAAACCCTAAGACCTAAACCCCAAACCCTAAGCCCTTTGCACACCCCCAAACCCCAAACACATAAACCCTAAACACCAAGCCCTAACCCTAAACTCTAAATCCGAAGCCCTAAACCGTATACTCTAAACCCTAAACTCTATCAACCCCAAACCCCGAAGCCCAAAAGCGGCTTCCAGGCATCCGACTACCGGCCATGCTAATGTCAGCTTGCGCGGAGTCGTAGAGGGGGAGCCTGAAGAGGGCAGAAGGTTTAGGGTTTAGGGTTTGAGGATTAGGGATTAGGGTTTGCAGTCTAGGGGTTTCGGGTTTAAGGGTTTAGGGTTTAGGGATTTTTGGCTTAGGAGGAGTTTAGGGAGGGTGTAGGGATTAGGGTTTAGGAGTTAAGGATTAGGGATTAGAGTTTAGGGTTAGGGATGAAGGTCTAGGATTTAGGGATTAGGGTTTAGGGATCAGGGATTAGGGATGAGGGTTTATAGGGATTAAGGATGACGGTTTACGGTTTACTAATTGTATAGGGTTTAGGTCGGGAGTTTTAAGCCATTTTTGACGGAGTTCCGTTTTAACTGTTGTCCCATACAATTTGTATTTATCTGGGCTTGAGGGTTCTGGATTTGGTAGTTTCCCAAAATAAGGGATACAGACCCCCAAATACGACAATCTTCGTTATGGGAACCCCCAGACGGTACCCCTAAGTTTAGGAAACTCCAAACCCTAAACCCTAATTACTAATCCCTAAACCCTAAACCCTAATCCCTGAACCCTAAACCCTATACATCCCCTATACCCGCAGTGAGGGCCCAGGGATGAGAGCAAAGGATTTGGGTGGCCTAGGGATTAGGCGGTGGGGGGGGAATTTAATCATGGGGTTGAGGGACTAGAGTTTCCTAAGCCCTATACCCTAAAGACCTTAAAACCACTAAAAACCCTAAACCCTAAAAACACTAAAACCCCTAAACATCCTAAACCCTGAGGGATGTGGGACTGAAGGGTTGGCGAGCGTAAGCTTTAGCGTTCAGAGATTGTAGGTTTCATGGAAGGTGTCTTTATTTAAATCGCCCCTTTTTCGATCTTGTAATCTCGAGGAAAAGGCTTTGGACTTTTCAGTGCTTAATGCTTGTGGATTCGCATGATTTGAGCAAGGTCTCGTTTGTAGAGAGCTCTCTGCTGAGCCCCCTCATGAGAGCATTTCTAGGTTCGCGTCCTTGTGTTTAAGGGCGCGCGCGTAAGATGAAAAGCTCGGAGCATGCTTGTCGTGCAGACTTCGAAGATTCGAGCCCGATGTCAGACAAGTTCGCCACGTGTGACCTAACCCTAATTGGGTCCAAGTACTTAATAATCATATACTTACCCCAAACCTGTACTATAAGTACTATTACCCAAAACCCAAGTACCTAATGATTGGGTACATGGACCCTCTGGGTAATGAAGACACCGCTAGAAGAGGAGGGGCTCCTCACAGAAGGCAATGTCCCAGCAATGCAACACCCAAGAAACCCTAATGTAGACCCATGATTAATAAACCCCCTTGTTTTGAGGGCCTTCATATTAGGATCCGTATTATAATCCCTATTAAGGGGAGGGGGTTTACTAATCATGGGTCTACATTAAACCCAACATCGACCCTGCAGACAAGTCATCACACCCGCGACATGCGCGGAGCGACAGCACACAAGTACAGGCTGCAATCATGTCCCTGAACCCTAGACCCAGAGAACCCAATACCCTTCAATTGAGGAATGTAGCCTAAATGGTACTAGGGTCCCTAACATGATTTAAGCGTAATTAAGGGGTACTGGGCTCCCTGGAAACCCTTAAAACCCCAAACCCTCAAATGCATCATGAGCACCACACAGGAAGGGGCGCGAATCAAGAACGCGCAAAGGTGACCCTGACGCCAACTAAACCCCAAACCCCTAAACCCCAAACCCCTAAACCCTAAACCCCTAAACCCTAAACCCTAAACCCCTAAACCCTAATTTCCATCTCAGTATATCATGGATCCAAGGTTGAAACCATGGGCCCCTAGTATGGGGCCTTAGCCAGGGGATTCCCATGTACCTACTATATACCCCATAAGAGCTATAGTCTAAACTCCTAGTATCCCCCTTAATAGCCCCTATAACAGTCCCCTATAAAATCCCCTATATATCCCCCTTTAAGGAATTTAGATTATGCCCCATATGTACACTGAAAAGTCCCTAGAATTTCCCTAAGAAGCCTAAGGGCCCATACTTTTAAGCTTAAAATGGAATACTTCCGGCCATAAGAAATGTCGTGGAAGCCCACGTCTCATTTCATGCTCCATGTGATTTTCCATGTCATTCTCCAACTTGGGCAGGCTAATTTGAAAAGCTAGCTCCTAAAGGAACTACAAGAAGAGCCTGCGATAACTTAAGTGGTAATTTCTAAAATGGGGAACCCCATATAGGCCCCCAAACATGATAATTCGTATTAATGGCCCTCAGCCCTAAACCTTAAATAGCTTAAGTGATGACCTTCTGAACCAGGAACCCAGTGCCAACGCCGTCAAGAGGCTGACTGATACCGCCGCCCTCTGTCTCCACCTCTCACGCGGGTGTAGCGGTTAGGGTATGAGGGTTGAGGGCTTAGGGGGTTAGGGTTTAGAAATTATGGTTCAGGGATTTGGTACTTTCCGAAAATAAGGGGACCCCAATATAGACCCCAAAATACTATAGTCTATAGTCCTTATTATGGGGAACCTTGAAAGGGAACCCCTAATTTTGGGAAACCCCCATTTAGGGTTAAACATCCAGACCCTTGTGTACACTCTGCCCATCTGGCATTTCAACGCGCTGGAAGGTTAGTCCAGCGTACTGCAGCAACTCCTGCTATGATACGTCCCACGCGGTTTAGGGTTTAAGTAGGGTATAGGCTTTGCTGCTATTTTCTTTCAGCTGCTATACTACTCTACACCATCTATTTTGACAACCCTAAACCCTAAACCCTTAACCCTAAACCCTAAGCCCTTAACTCCAAACCCTTAACCCTAAACCTAGGAACATCTCGCCCCCCGACTTTGATTGTGTTTTTTTTGCCGAACCGTTTCTCAAAGGGTCTAAGGACCCAAATGCTAGGACTTTAGGTCCCAAGTACCTTTCAGATTATAGTATTGGGGCTTTAATACTACCCCATTAAATACGGACTACAATCTAAATAGTATTTCGACCCTAATAATACCCCACTATTTGATTCCTTGGAACCTTAGGGTTTAGCATGGCGGTGTGATAACGGGGCGGCGCGTCGTGGATTGTCAATTGGAAGCACATTTGTGCTTTGAGAGATGAGAATAAGCGGCTCATGCTTTATTCGAGCACCCACAAAATGAGTTGCTTGGGGGCATGCAGAGATGCGCAAAAGAAAGCGGGCACCACTGACTCATCCTCTCTGATGTCATGTCTAGGGTTTAGAATTAATAGCACCCCGCCATCCCCTTATCATGAAGATGGTCAAAATGAGGCCGTAAAATCAGATGTCAGGGGAAATAATCACCCTAAACCCTTAACCCTAAACCCTAAACCGAGGGCTGGGGAGGCTTAGCCTAAACCCTAAATCCTAAACGCTGGTTAGCCACAGCCACGTTCACCGCCGCGCGCGTGACTTCTGCTGTGACTACAGTCCCCCAAACTAACATGGAAACCCATGTAGCCCCCCTTTAAAGGGGCTGTAATCTTTATAGGGCCCTTTTTGGGGTTTCCATGTTAGTTTCTGAGAGGGTAGCTCACTGACCCACCGCTTCTGGCGATTGGCTGTGAAAGTGAGCGCAAGACTGCATAAGCTGAGCCTGAAATAAGGGTTTGACCTGCTATCATGGTGCTGGCTGCGGTTTAGGGTTTAGGGTTTAGGGTCTCTAAGTAGTAGCTTCCATTTTCTTGTCCATTATACCCTTCTGGGTTGGCCCCTAAAGCCCTTTGAAGAATATTAGTATATAGGGTCCCTTGTTAAAACCATTAGGGAAAATCTTAAATACCCCAGGGGCCTACCCAGCATTATAACCCCATACAATCGCTATAGCCTTCGGAGCAGCGCCTCGATCCCCTGTTGCAACGCCTACTTGGGCAACCGTCCAGAAAGACTCGTGCACTGGAACTGCCGCCGCTGTCTGCAGCCCTGAGCCCTAAACCTAAACCTTGGGCACTGCCCCCCCCCCCCTCAGTAACAGTTGGATAACAGTTATAATATGGTTATATATAGCCCTGAATAAGACCCCTAATATAGACTGTTACCGGGTGGGAGCAGTACCCAACCTAAACCCTTTTCACTTGTGGTAGGGAGTCACAGATCTTGCATTGATTGTTTCACGGTATGAGAGTTGCAAACCTTGGCAGCCCTTGGTTGCAGAACTCCGTGTCAAACTGGGCTTAGGGTTTAGGGCCCGAAACACTCAACCCTAAACCCTACACCCTAAATAAACCCTAAGCACTGCACCCTAACCCTAAATCCTAAACCCTGGAGCCTAGACCGTAAACACGCCCTTATGTGGCTTCAGATTGCCTCCAAGCTTGCCTTCAGCGAGCCAGTGTAGACTAAGTTGCCTTGTGATTCTGCAAGGGGATACCAGGTTTAGGGTCTTTGGAGTTTAGGGTTCGGGTTTAGGGTACCCGTACTGGTTTATAGGGATGTACGGGGTTTAGGCTTGGGGGAATTCAGGGCTGGCGGGTTTAGGGTTTGCAAGCGTTGACGTAGGGCTTGGCTTCGGGTTTAAGGTTTCGGATCAGTCTAGACCATTTGCTTTGCTGACCGTATGCTCCCACATAATTACGAACATGCACAGGTACAAACTCATAAGGCCCAACAAGCTGTATCCCTAACTAATCGCCCCAATAACCCCGAAGGTGGCGTTGATTTTTTGGGCCCATACCCTAAGCCCCCAACTTCAACGCTCAACCCAAACTAGGCCCATGAGGCCCCTGCTTAGGTCCCCGTACTGAGTCCTAAACCCTGAAACCGGAGTACTCTCAGAGGGGTGGGGGGGGGGTTTAGGTTCTGTACTCTGCGCTCAGAGACATTTTTGGAGCATGTCTCTCGGCTCTATAAGAAAGGATTCCAGGCGTACGTCGTATGAATATGTAGGGTTTCCGGTTTAGGGTGCCTGAATAATATGTTAGCTCCTAAGTTTGGGCAATGCCCAGATGGGATCCAAGTTTTCTATGAGATCACCTTCGGATTTGGCTAGAGCTCTAATGACTTGCATGCGGGCTTTCAAGTAAAGACTTTATGACGCTCACTGGAGCATCACTGCTCCAAGGTCAGGGAAGGAGGGAATACCGGCTCTTGGGGGGTACCGGAGAGATGGCTTTAGGGGTTTATTGCTTGGGGTTTAGGGTTTAGGGCTTAGAGCTTAGGGTCTTACCCCCGTACTATTCTCCAGTAAGTGAAATGGAGTCAGCTGCAGAGCACACACTCTCTCTGCAGGTCAGAACATCCGAAGCGGCATCCGAAACACTTCAACCTCAATTCCAACATCCTGTGCTCTTGGCCTGGTTTAGGGTCATAGGGTTTAAGGTTTAGGGTTTAGGGGAATATAGCTTAAATTATATGAGGAACCTTAGTACCATTTAGGTTATATTCCTTAAATAAGGGGTATTGGGCTCTCTGGGTATCCATATATCAAAGCATGAAAGCCCAAGCGCTGCCAGCCAAGAGGCTTTTGAGAAAGAGATTTGCCGTGGAGAAGTACGTCACGGGCCCAACGATGAGGACGAACCTTCGCTGCAACTACCGTCAGCATGTTAGCTATAGTCTAAGCTACTCGTATCCCACCTAACAACCCGTATAATCCCCTATATAACCCCGTTTCAGGAGTTTAGACCCCAAACCCTAAATACTGCCCTATATGACCCCCGTTTACGGAGTTAAGACTGTAGTTCACGTGAAGCGAGTGTCTATACGAGGCTTCTTGAGGGGTCTGGCAACTTAGTTTAGGGTTTAGAGTTTAGACTGCCTTTCAGAGAGGGGCAAGGGCTTCATTGTCCTGTGTGGTCTTGGAATATGGAATCTAGCTACCATCATTACATTATCATGGCCTCACTGCTACCTGCCCGCATCTTTCGTTGTCACTAGGGACATTGAAATGCGACACTGCCTCAACTTTGCGCAAATGAAGTCATGGTATTTCCCTAAATAGGGGGCCCCCAATATAGACCCCAAATCCTATAGTGGGTACCTGAACCCCCAAAGTATTTAGAAAAAATGTCTTTTGGACCAGTTTTAAAGGTTTTGGACTATTATGCTACCTACTTTTGGGGTCCAGGTATTACTCAAAAAGGTACCCCTAATTAGGGGAAACCCCCTGATGCGCTAGCAGCCCAGCTCTGGGCATGAGGGTAATGCGGATGCCTATCTGATTCTAGTGTTTTAGGGTTTAGGTTGGGTACTGCCCCCTCCCAGTAACAGTCTATATTCGGGGTCATATTAAGGGCTATATATAACCCTATTCTAATTATTATCCAACTGTTAGTGAGGGGGGGGGGGCAGTACCCAAGGTTTAGGGTTTAGGGGCACTAGCAAAGTGATAGAAGGCTTTGTATAAACAACTTAAGGGCATGCCATGTGTGAGCATTGTGTAAAACCCTAAATCCGGAACCCTAAGTAAACCTTAAACCCTGAACCCTAAACCCTAAATCCAGTTTCTCCAGAGCTTTTCGAACACCAAAGAGTTTGAGATCCTGACAAGGGTCGCAACATATGAACCCGGTACTGGGATGCTGTTAAGGCTGTTAAGGAACTTAAATTACGCTAAGGTTTAGGGTTTAGGGTTGCGAGCTTAAATTATTATACCTTTCTTCTCCAATGACCAAGCCCAAAAAAGTTCAAACTTTATTATAGAGACCAAATAAGGAAGCCGAAAAAAGCTTAAAGTTCTTGTAGTGGCTAAGTCAGAGACTAGGGGTCTATATTAGGAGGAGCCCCCACCCTGTAATAGTGGCATAATCAGAATATAAGAGGACCCTAATATCATCCCTATTATCCCCTATAGTCACTATTACTGGGTGGGGGGTCCACCTAAGGTCTATCGCAGATTATAGGCTTTCCTTATCATAGTGGCTGAATATATGGGTTTCGGGTTTAGGGTTTAGGGTCCTGACAGCCACCAAGGCTATGAGAAGGGGCCTTGGAACTAAAAATCTGATTCTCAGCAAGCTAGGAATAAAAAGAATAAAGCGAGGCATCTTTTTCTCGGTGTAATTTAAGCCCAGTATCCCCCTTAATAATGGAGAATCAAAATGGAAAAGAACATGGAAAATGAAATGGAAACTGCTATGTATAGGGTTATGTAGGGGATTATGGGGGGTATAGTCTAAACTCCTAGTATCCCCCTTAAATAACCCCTATAATCCTCCCCTATATAACCCCTTTGAAGGTGTTTAGACTATAGCTAATCTGGTTTTACAAGGAACCCGGAAAACCAAGAATGGGGGAAAAAAAGGACCTACAGATAAGGAAACAAATCAACAACAAATGATGCAGGCCGCCCATGGGGTTCTTCTGACAGCCAGGCCTACTGAAACTTAATGAATGGGAAGTTAACCAAAACCTGAAACCTCTACACCCAAACTCCAAACCCTGAAGCCAGGCAGCAACGCTAGCAAGAAGAGACCTCCCTGCAGAACCTTCGGCAGACTGTTTACGCTTTAGGGTACACTTGTTCAGGGTTTAGCATGTATAATTTTCAGGTAGGGTTTAGGATTTAGGGCTTTGGGCTCCCGACTTATGTGCAGCAGTTTATCAAGTACGGCTCCTGCTAACTTACCTACTTGTTGTTTCTTATGGTTAGAAGATTTGGAATACATGCAAATGCCTTGATGTGTGCTAGAAATACCCCCTCCTTGGTGTATGTAATACAACATGTATGCATGTATACCCATATGAGCCATAGTCCAAACTCCTAGTCTCCCCAATTCCCTATAGTAGTCTCCTATATATAAATCTCCTATATAATCCTCCTTTGAGGAGTTTAGACCCTACACCCTAGACCCTATATAACCACCTCACCCCTGTATAACCCTCCTTATGGAGTTTAGACTACAGCTCATATACCTGTCTCTTTCTAAATAGTTCTTCCTGAGCTCCTAGTATAGCCCCTATAGTAGTCCCTTATATAATCCTCCTTCAAGGAATTTAAACTATAGTACATCTACCGTTCTATTTTAAATAGTGCTTCCTCATAATCATCTCCTATATGGCCCTCCCTTAAAGAGTTTAGACTATAGTACATCTACCTTTCTTTTGAAGCAGGGTTCTTCCTGAACACCGAGGGAGGTGGAGAAGTTCAGGCCTCCGAGGTTGAACCCGCATTCCTGTTTTCAGGAAGCTCCTATAACGAGTTAAAGGGTTTGGGTTTTAGGTTTTAGGAGTTTAGGGTGTAGGGCTTTAGGGGTTTTAGGGGTTTAGGGCTTACCCCATAGGTTAGGGAGGTCTCTGTCTTGGTTCTGGATCCCCTTATAAGCTGTAAACCCTACACCCTAAACCCAAAAACACCAAAGCCCTAAACCTTTTGGCCCCCTACGTATGATTTAAGTGTTGGTCTCTAGGGTGTTGTGGAGACTGTGAGCACGACAGAGGCAGGCAGCCGGACGTAAGGCCACCAAATTTTGGATTTAGGGTCTAGGGCTTACGGTTCAGGGTTTAGGGTTCAGGATTTAGGGTTTGGGGTTTAGGGCTTAGTGTTCAGGGTTTGGGGCTGAGGGTTGAGGGCTTGGGGTTCAGGGTTTAGGGCTTAGGGTTTAGGGCTTAGGGTTCGGGGCTTAGGGTTTGTTAGGGGTTTGGGGTTCTCATAAGGGGTTCTTCCTTAGTTAGCCTTCGCTAACCCTCAAGAAGCCAATTTAAGGGAAAGGCCTTGGGGGGATAGTATATAGAGGGGAGGGTTACGGAGCCCATCATTAAATGATCAAAACAGACCCTCAAACCTAAACTAAACCCATGGATAATTGAAAAGAACATGGAATCTACTATATCATTATAGGGTATATATAGTGGGTTGTATAGGGATAAAGGAAAAGAAAATACTACTTATACCTAAACTCATTCTTTCCCTCCAAGAACTCCCAAAGTGCATCGAAAATTAAGTGCACATGACCTCTCAGTCATGGCAGAATCAGACAGGGACCACAACTTTCCGAACCACCCATAAACTGAATCACTCCTGTAGCGGGTGCAAATGTTCAAGTTTCTATTTTTGCGGTGGTAGTCTTCCTTCACATGTAGAATGTAGGCCAACCATTACATCGATGCCGGCGCTGGGAACTACCGTCATTCTGACCACAGCACTTGGGATGCGGCCCAGATGTTCGCAAAACATATCCTGCACACATGCTGGCAAGCAGAATCGGTAGGCACGACGTGTAATTTAAAAAGGAACTCGAACAACTTCAGCTTACACACTGCATGCCCTCAAACCCTAACACTTAATCTCCTCAGCCCCACTCCCCCAAACCCAAAGCCCTAGACCCCGAACCCTATACCCCAAACCCTACAACCCTATGCTCTTAAGAGTCAACCCTGAAGAAACCGTCCACCCTAAAGCTACCAAGCCCTAGACCCCAAACCAAAACATCAAATGTCAAAAATCCGAACCCCTTAACCCTAACCCCGAAATCCTGAGCCCTCCAACCCCTCAAAAGTCTAAATCCTAAACCGCCTAAACCCTCTAAATCCCCTAATTCCCAAACCCCAAACCCTAAACCCTAAATCCCAAACCCTAAATCCTAAACCCTAAATCCCTAAACTCTTAAATCCTAAGCCCTCAACCCTAATGGGCTGCCTTCTCGTGGATGGGCCTCTTATAGGCCGGCTTCACCTGGCAAGAAATCCAAAAAGCACGCCAGGTAGGGTGTAAGGGTTTAGGGTTTAGGGGTTTAGGGGTTTGGGGGTTTAGGGTGGCTCAGGCTTTAGGGGTTTAGGCTTTAGGGGTTTGGGGGGTTTAGGGTTGCGGAGAATAAAAGGACGCTGGTAGGTATATTCCTGTTGAATTCCTACTCTATTCTTGGGGTTTCCTGCCTTGGGGTTCCCATGTTACTCTCCCTTTTTTAAAGGGCTTGTAGCGGATAGATGGGGCTCATATAGGGTTCCTTTCAAGGCTTGATAGGGGTTATAAAGGGTCATCTAAAATCCTTTTACAGGGTTCGTTAGAGTAATGAGGTTCCATGTTAAAGGGTTTGCAGGGGTGATATAGGACTTAAACTTTGGGAGTTGGAAGGTGTAGGGTTTAGGGCTTTGGTCCCAAGAATGAAGATGGACAAGGGACCAAATTTAGGGCTTATAAGGCCTCATCCCACCCTCAACCGTGTATGAATTAGGGCATCGGGTTGGGATGTTTGAGTGTAGGAGTCTGGGATCTGGCTTTAGGGCTTGAGGAAGGATTTGGGCTCAGGATTCAGGGTTTAGGGGCCGAGCCCACTTGAAGCACGTACACGGGTCCTCCGTTCTACGAGACTCCGGAAGGGGCCTTCGAACCTGAACCCTAACCCTCAAACCTTAGCCCTAAATCCTAAGTCCTACCTGGACCCCAACAGTAGGTAAACTAATCGCCCAAAACGCCTGAAAATAGCCCAAAAGGCCAATATTCTACATACTTTTGGGGTTCAGGTAAGTCCTAAACCTTAGACCTTAGACCCTGAACCCTAAACCTTAACCCCTAAAGCCCTAAACCCTAAAGCCCTAAAGCCCTAAAGCCCTAAACCCTGTTTAGGGTTGCTCGGATGCCATGAGCTTTCTTACTAGGGGCCGGAGGGGGGGGGGGGCGCGGGGGCTCAGAAAGTATTTTTTCGTTAGCTGTGGTCTTTGAAAAACAAATCATCCGAGGGTTTGGGCTGTAGGGTTTAGGTTAAGTGTTTAGGACTCAGGGTTTTAGACACTAGGGCTTAGGGCCTGCAGGGATTAGTGTCTAGGGTAATTACATGATGAAGAATCAAAAATGGAAAAGGTTATCGCAACTGAAATGAAAACATGTAATATGGCTACCCCGACCCCCCAAAACATGAGGAATACGAGCCTATTTGGCACATGTTCTGGGTTCATACAAAGCCGCAAAGAAGCCGCAAAGAAGCCCTGAGCCCCGAGACCAAAACCCTAAAACCCTAAACCCTATAAACCTTTAAACCCTAAACCCCCAAACCCTGAACCCCCAAACCCTCAACCCTAAACCCCTACACCCTAAACCGTGGCCGGTGGTACGAACTTCCTGGCGTTCATGTCGCATCGGACCTTGTACAGGTTTTGCTGGGCATCCTCGCACGACACTGGATTGTCTTTGAGAGTTTAGCGTCCAGGGTTGGGGGTTTAGGGTTCTTGGGTTGTAGAGTTTTAGGTTTATAGTCCCCCTTAAGTAGATAGGATATAGCTTTGGGTGTATTACAATAAGATCACCATATACCTCATATTCTATCTACTTAAGGGGTCTATCGGTCTAGGGTTCTGGGGTTCAGGGCTTAAGGCCTAGGATCTAAGGTTTAGGGTTCAACACCTTCAAGCCTTGAAGTGTCGACAGTCTACCTTGGTGATTAGAAGGGCAATCAGGGAACGGCGACTCAAAGTGATAAAAAAAAATTGCGGGTACTTTTCTCGGCGTCCCTGTAATAAGGATTGCAATACCCTAAACCCTAAACCTACATTGGGCCTTGTTTTTTGTTTGGCGCTCCCTATGTATGGAAGCCCTGCTAGGGCCTAAGCCCTAAAGAATAAACCCTCACTCCTAATCCCTGTAACATCCCTATAGATTAGGAGGACCCCCCACCCTGTCATAGTTGCAGAACGGGAGTGTAACAGGGCCTTAATATCCCTGATAGCCACCCTTACTGGGTGGGGGGCCACCTAACCCTGAACCCTAAACCCCTAAACCCTAATCCCTGAACCCTAAACCCCCAAATTAGGGTTTGGGGTTTAGGGTTTGGGGTTTATAGGGCTTAGGGTTTATATAGGGTTTGGGGTATAGGATTTAAGCTTTGGGGTTTATAGGGTTTGGGGTTTAGGGTTTAGGGTAGCCGATACATTTCTAAACGGGTTCCACACCTTGGAGACGGCTTTGCTGAAACAAGTAAAGGCTTCTCACGCAAGTCCCACATCACCAAAACAGCGCAACCGAACTAAACAAAGACACGCGCGGCCGGCCCTCTGCTGTTCCATACTTTTCCCAGCCTATCTGCACGCTAAAAACCATAAACCCTAAACCCTAAACCCTAAAGCCCTAAACCCTAAACTTTAGGGTTTAGGGTTGAGATCCTGGACCCCGAAAAGCCCAACCCTAGAGGTCAAACCACCATCCTCCAGCTTGAACCACATGAAGAGGTTCATTGAAGTCTCCGTTACCGTCCAGTCTGTCAATACCTCAGGCTCATCAGCAGGCTTCTGACACCCAGGGTTCAGGGAATTTGGGGATTTGGTGAACTTCGAATTTGGGGCTCAGGGTTTAGGGGTTGGCTCTAAACCCTAAACCCTTAACCCTAAACCCCTAGACCCTTAACCCTAGGGTCTTACAGGTTGTTTTTTTTGTTATTTGGTTCAGGGCGTACCTGGGCTCGGGGCTTGGTGTTTCAGGCTTCACAGATTGCCGAGCCACATGATTGTGAAGAAAGTGAAGGCAACGCTGTGTTTGCGTTTGCGGTTTGAGGTTTAGGGTTTAGGGCCTAAACCCTAAACCCTAACCACTAAACCCGAAACCCTGACGCCTCGCAAGTGTCTACTAGATGTTGTGGATTGACACCACCTTGCGTACCAAATCGACTGGGAAATACAACATTTAGTAGTTTCCCTACATCAGGGGGAACCCCATTATAGAGCCCTAAATACGATAGTCCTTACTATGGGCCACGCAAACAAGGTCCCCCCCCCAATTTTGGGAACCCACCAATTTTGGGAACCCACCACTTGAGGGGTTTAATGTTTAGGGTTTAGGGATCTTAACTATGTGGCACTTAGGACCCCTACTAACGGTTGTACCTATAATCGGAAGATAAGGGAATCCCAATGGGTTAAGGGTCTAAGGTCCAAGCTAAGTCCCAAGGAGTTAAAAGGTATAAGAACTCCTCCCTCCGCGACATAGCACAATCGGTGACATCTCCTCTGGGCCAGAGAGATGTCCCTTTTTTCCAACACTACTTGAAAGGTTGTAGTCCCCCTTAAGTAGATAGAATATGGGGTATATTGGGATCTTACTATAATATACCCAAAGCCATATTATACCTGCTTAAGGGGAATATAAGGGTTTGGATTTCAAGATGCTCTGAGCATTTACAGAGATGTCCCTGTCTCAATTCTTTAAAAAGTTTAGGGCCTAGGGTTTCAGGTTGAGGCGGAGGAAAATTAGTTAGGGAATCCAGAATATACCATAATCCCTAGGCCCGAAGCCCGCACAGATAAGATCATTCCGACCCAGTTGAAAAAAGCACCCAGCCTTCCCCTAAACCCTAAACCCTCAACCCTAATACTACTACTGCAAGGTAAAGCCTCGAGGGGCAGGATTTGTTACCATAATTAGATCGGAGTATCTTGACAGACAAGAATCCCGTCACCCATTGCCAGCACAAGGATTCCAAAAGGTCAAACGGTTTCGTGCAGGAAGCTTGCCGTGGATAGGCGCTTCCAATCCGTTTGCTTGTGCAGGATGATGGGTACATGAACTCTAAACCCTAACCCCAAACCAAAAACCAGAACCCAAAACCCTACCAAAACCCTAAACCCAAAACCCTGAACCCTAAACCCTGAACCCCAAACCCACACCCTAAGATCAGCCCCCACATAGGTTTCCCTCTGAGCTCGCAGCCCTCAGCTCCTCAAGGAAAGGCACGGTCGTGTACACCTGTGAAAGTACGTTAGTAGGGTGATTTTGAGGAAGCTGGCAGTTGCATCCGTTCGATTCTCGGGGGTAGCTAATTGCGACGCAGGCACAAATACAGCCATTGAACTCAAAAACCGTAAGCCCTAAACCCAGTGAACCCATACACCCTAAACCCTAAGCTCTAAACCCTAAACTCTAAACCCTAAACCCAGTGAACCCATACACCCGAAACCCTAAACTCTAAACCCTAAACTCTAAACCCTAAACCCAGTGAACGCATACTTCCTAAAGAATGCCTTTCCAAGAGACTCTGAGTGGAGATGGAGCTTCTCAAAATTGCCAGGGTCCCAACATTGAGACACTCCTACATGAAGTCTTCAAACGAAAAAACTTTGGTGACCCATCCGAAAGTTGGTACCCTATTACAGTCAAGTGCCTTTGACACGATCCTAACTTTGGGATTTGGGGTTACCCAAGACACCTTCACTGCCGAATTTGAACCTCATGTCAAGATTTTTAAGTCCTTTCAAAAGTCCAATATACCCCATTCCATATTGCCTAGCTCAGTTTCCAATGGAGCCCCAGATGTTTTGCTTACTTTGTCCGAAATGTGGATGCGGTTTAGGGTTTAGGCTTTAAAGCTTGAACATGTGAGCTCAAGCCTTTTTTCCCAGACAAAGAAAGGACATGAGTTCCTTATTAGGGACTACATTCGAGACGATGCTAAACTATAAGAGCGACCCGCATGTCCACCGTCAAGGGTCCCTTAACTAGCCAGAACTGACAGTAGCTCACGTGGTAAGTTGCCATAAACATTGCAATACATTAGTATGTAGGGTACCCAAAGACAGAGACTCGTTTTGACCAGCGGAATTGCTCGTGAAAAAGCTTCTGCTCTAACACTTTAACCCATGCATACAAATGGATCTTCCCTTTCTAGCGCACTCTGAGGCCGCGAGTGCAAATGTAAATAATTAGAACAAGGTTTTCGGGCTTACCATACTACTACCCTAAACCCTGAAGTCTGTATCGAGGAATGACATTGGCGCCGGTGCAGGCTTCTGCATCATGCCCGTCAAAGATCAAGAAAGGCATTCCAGCGCATTGGATCATGGCAGGAGAGTGTCGTTTCAGGGTTTAGGGCTTAGGATTTAGGGGGCTTG
>CAJNIZ010044082.1:78604-88666 GCA_905231905.1 Symbiodinium pilosum
TGCGCCGTGCTTGCGCGCAGCTTGCATCGCGGGGTTTTTGACACATTATGTAATACTCGGTTTTCGTTTATATCAATCGTAAACAAGGGATTCGGACAACCCCCGTATACCTACTATATAGCCTATATGTGCCCTGAAAGGTCCCTAGAACCCCCCTAAAAGGCCTAAGGCACCATGTAAGGGTATAAGCTTAAACTAAACCCTAAACTCCTCAGCCCTAAGCTTCTAAACCCTAAACTCCTAAACCTCTAAACTCCAAACTCCTAAGCCACTGAACCCTACACTCCTAAACTTCCAACTGGTTAGCCCTAAACCCTAAACCCTAAACCCTAAACCCTAGCCCTTGAATTCCCAAGGATTAGCCGCAGCTGAGCTGTGCACGCTCAGCATGGGCAAGCCTGACCAAGATGTCGTGCCAGGAACTTTTGGAAAATTGAGCAATACGGTTTAGGGTTTAGGGTTTAGGGTTCTAAAATTCGTGCCCTTTTCTGTTGGCTACCTTCTATACTAGGGGCCGCTTTATGGGGACTCCAAAAAAGAAAACATACTTTTGATTACCTCCTTATGACTGGGTTGGCCCCTAAAGCCCTTTGAAACATATTAGTATATAGGGTCCCTTATGAGAGCCATTAGGAAAATTATGAAATATCCCACGGGCCTACCCAGATGATTAGGGAAAAGTTACAACCCTAAAGCCTAAACCCTAACACCCTAAACCCCTAAAGTATTGAGTCTTTGGAACTACGCACGTCCACTGCAGTCCTTAAAGCTTCATGTCATAAGGCCATGGTAGCTTTGAATGCTGGTTGGGGTTTAGGGTTTAGGGTCTAGGGTCTAGGCCCTGAACCCCAAACCCTAAACCCTAAACCCTAGGATTTCTGACTTAGGGTTTTGTGGTTTAGGCTTTCGAAATTTCGAGCTTAGAGCCCCCTGGCGTGTTACTGCTAATGGGTTTAGGGTTTATAGGCTTTAATTAGGGTTTAGGTGAAAGCATGGGATAGCGGGCCGAGGGTTTAGGGTTTAGGGACTCGGTTTTGAGGTCTCCTCATCATCAGAAAAGTTCGCCTCAAACCCTAAACCATCAGTATTGACAGGTATTGTTGATACTAACAATCCTGCATGACTTGCTTATACTATAGGACTGTAATTCCCAAAGCAGAGGGTGATGTTGAATTCCGATTTTGCGAAGCTGTGTCGAAACTATTCAGCACACCCAGATTGTGGCCTAGAATGTGTTTTTTGATGGCGGGCCTATGGATTTTGATCTAGAACTCTTTTACCTGAGCTACAGAGCCCGGCAACCCTGGTCAGGTCCTATTGAACTCAACTGAAAACTACGACCCATTTTTTTGTAGTGGGTTGGCCCCCCTGCCCACACTGACTAGGTCCCCATTTTGCTTGGTCAAGAGGTTTTTTCTACTCAGGACCCCGCATCACAGAGATCATGCAAGATCTTTTGGGTGTCACCCCTGTAACCCTAATGGAATCTCAGTGTCCATTTAATTTTCCACTTTCTTTGCCATTTGATTCTCCGTTCTGGGTACCCTACTTGGAGGCCCATGGGACTTAGTAAGTAATTATAATTTGGATGATGACCCTACTTGTAATTGGGGTAACCCCTAGAAGTTCATTTAGGAGGATGATAATTAAGGTTATAAGCCCAACTATATGTAGTTACTAAGTTGCATGGGCCTCAAAGTAAGCCACCCTACCCTAAGGGTCCACATACTTAATAATCACTCAAGACCTGTACTAGAATTCCTATTATCCAAAGCCCAAGTACCTAATCATTGGGTCCATGGACCACTAAACCCTAAACCCTAAAAAGTATATATCCCCTGTAAAGGGACCTAATTATCGGGTACTTGGACCCTTAGGGTTTAAGCCCTAAACCATAGCCAAGTAGGATAACAGCCGTAAAGGCCATTATTTTACATACTTTGGGTTTTGGGTACTGGCTTCTACTCAGAAGCGCTATAGTAGTCCGTTATGGGTACCCTAAACTCTAAACCCTAAAACCCTAAACCCTAAAACCCTAAACCCTAAACCCTATAGTAGTCCCTTATGAGTACCCTAAGCCCTAAGCCCTAAAGCCTATAGTAATCCCTTATGGGTACCCCTAACTAAACCTAAACCCTAAACCCTAAACCCTATAGTAGTCCCTTATGGGTATCCAAAAAGCCCTAAACCCTATAGTCGTCCCATATGGGTACCCCTAAAGCCCTAAGCCCTAAAGCCAAGTAGGAGCGGCCTCTCCGGCTCGGCAGGAGTCCACGCCGTGAAAATCTTCGGGAACCTCATCTGTCAGGGTTTCTATAGGGATTACCCATAAGGGACTACTATAGGGTTTAGGGTTTAGGGTATAGGGTATAGGGTTTTGGGTTTAGGGTTTAGGGTTTAGGGTCTAGGGTTTAGGGTTTAGGGTCTAGGGCTTAGGGATTTAGAGTTGAGAGTTTAGGGTTGAGGGTTTAGGGGTTATATGGGGGGATTTATAGGGATGATGGAAAAGAAAATGGAAGCTACTATTTAGGGTTTAGAGGAAGGTGGCAGGTTCAGGGTTTTGGGTTATAGGGTTTAGGGTTCAGGGTTCCTCATCCCACTATGGGCTATTAGACCCTAAATTTCCCCATTAGGACCGTATTAAGGGTAGATTAAGGTACCCTTAAGGTCTAATAGCCAATAGTGGTCTGTCAAAAGGTAGGCGGCAGGTTGAGGGTTTCGGGTTATAGGGTTTAGGGTTTACGGTTTTAGGGCTTTAGGGTTTAGGGTTTAGGGTTTAAGGTTTTAGGCTCTAAGGGTTTAGAGTTTAGTGTTTAGGGTCTGTAGGGTTTAGGGTTTAGGGTCTAAGGGTTTAGGGTTTATGGGTTTAGGGTCTATAGGGTCTAAGGATTAAGGGCTTATAAGGTCTAAAGGTTAAGTAAGGGTTTAGGGTCTATAGGGTCTACCGGTTGAGGGTGTCGGGCTTCGGGCCTTAAGGCGTCTACCCAAAAGCCTGCATAAATCCTAAATCTCCCACTGCATCCAAAAGGCCTACAGACCTATACACATGGATGCCCAGTGCTAGACTCTGCACGATGTGGCCGTACTCTGTTCCCATTCTTCCCAGTGTCTAGCTCATCAGGCTTCGGCAGCCAACAGAAAGAACGCAGGACCCTTCTAGAGACAAGGAAGCTCTTGGTGAGCTGCTCGACGCTGTCGTGCTGATGGGCCACAAGGTGAAGTGTCCAGCTGGCCAAGGCAAGCGAAGGGGGTGCGAATGTGGCCTACATCACAAAGGTCAGGCGAGAAGCCCTGAACCCTACCTGGGCCTCCCAAATACCCATAGTGATAGCCGTTTTACCCATTATGTTGAGGTTAAAGGCTACTATTGAGGGTTTTTGGGAGGTCCACGTAAGCCCCACCCTAAACCCTAAGCCCTAAACCAAAAACCATTCCCTTCTAACAAGCAGCAAGTAAATCCCAACAACCTATTCATCCTTCATCCCTATATATACCCATTCACATACCTTTAAAAGGCCCATTGTTGGGCTTCCGTTCTTCTTTTCCATTCCGCCCCTCCAGCAACCAGCAACCCCCTAAGCCCGTAGCCCTACACTCCAAATTCCCTAAGCCTAACCCTAGATTCTAAACCCTATATCCTAACCCTGAATCTCAAACCCGAAACCGAAAATCCTAAACCCCAAGCCCGAACGTGTACTCCCTACATATCCCTGTACAATCCCACACCCTCCCCCTTTAAAGGGACCTTACGAACAACCAGCAGGTCGTGGACACTTCCAAGAGCCCAACCGAGGGTGGTAGCACTCTCATTCTCGGCTCCTTCCATACGGTTTAGGGTTTAGGGTTTTAGGGTTTAGGGTTTAAGCTTTAGGGTTTAGCGTTTAGGGTTTAGGGTTCTCGGCTCCTGGCATCCCCAAACCCCAACAAGCGCACTGGGGCTTAAGGTCTCGGATTTAGGGTTCAGGGCTTCTAATCTAGGATCTAGGGCTTGGGACTTAGAACTCTTGAATCTAAGTTTATTGGGCCTATAGTGGCAAGAACAATCCCTATAAGCTTTGAGCCCGAAAACGCGCGGCTTCCTGGATTCAATGGCTTTTGGGAGCTCTGAGTATCTCCTTTGTACTGATCTCGAACTCAAAAATCTACAGATGATGCTCACAAGGGAAGGGCTAAGGGGTTTCGTGGTTGGCCCCATTGAAGGGGCTATATATGTGGGCCATAGTCTAAACTCCTGTAGTATCCCCCTTAATAACCCCTGATACTCCCCTACATAATCCCTTATGTAGCCCCCTTTTAAGAATTCTAGACTATAGCTACTGTAGGGATATAGGGATATCGACAACTAGAAGGTTTCAGGCGTGAGGTGTAGAGGTAGGGAATTGCAATTCAAATGAAAGAGCGAAATGGCAACTGGGGGGGGGGCTTGCCGGGACGTATGGGGTTTAGTGTCAGATAGTCGTGCTGGTTCTTAGTAGGGAATGAAAGAATGGAAAACAACATAGCTAATGCTACATGATAATGGATTCTGCAGGAGTTCAGTCCCAGTTGCCTGCCAACAACCCCAAATGCAAAACCGGATTGCTCTAACCGGTAAGCAAACCGCCGGGCCCCCAATGTTCCCTGTATACACCTGTGTAAACCCGAAACTCATCCCCTACTAGCAACCCGGAAGCTCCAGGCTGAGACTTCTCGGGGTTTGGCTTTTGGGGCTCATGCGTTCCTAAACCCTATAAACCCTAAACCCCCTAAACCCTAAACCCTTAGAACAAGTTCTTCGGAGCCCTTACTTCATGGGTTGACCTTGCGTGCGCGGGGATACTTAAATCTCTGCAAGCAAAGCTACCTTGAACCTAGGAAGTCTCCAAAAGCTCGCAAGCTAAACGTGAAGAAGCTCTCATTCCTGTACATGTGTCTACCATTCGCGAGGCTTTTAGAATATCAAACATGACCCAGGCTTGTTCCAACCAACATGAACATGACCATCCAGACAGCCACCCAACAAAACGGATTGCAACGGGTCAAAAAAGTGTCCAGTTTCCCAGCCCCTCAACCCTACACATTCCACCATATATTCCCATGTACCCTGCACAGAATCACTACAAAGCCTCTTGAAAGGTTCTATGTCACTTTAAGGGAAAGGTAAAACTAAATCCTCAACTACCCTAAGCCCTAACCCCTAAACCCTAAACCCCCAACCCCTAAACCCCAAACCCCTAAATCCTAAACCCTTAAGGGAGAAGCAAAATGGAAGGTTTTTGGCAACAGAATCGCGAGGTCTCCGGTGCCAGATCTCGTGGACTCCACTGCCTCCCAAGAACCAGGTGTTGGTTTCGGTCTTAGGGATTAGGGGCTTAGGTTTTAGGGGTTTTAGGGTTTAGGGGTTTTAGGGTTTTAGGGTTTAGGGTTTAGGGTTTCAGGGTTTAGGGTTAGGGATTCAGGGTAGGGCTTGGGGATTAAGCAAGGGGCGATCTACTGTAGTTTGGGGTTAAGCTACCCCAAGAAGACTTAAATCAATGGGGGTCATGAGGGTTTGCCAGGAAACACTACGTCTCTTGTTTAAGAGGTCCCCATAGCTTCAGTCCATCCCCCCTATAGCAACAGCTCCTCAATATGGAATTAAGAGGGCCTTAGTTTCTTTTTTAATGGGACCTTTTCTCCGCAGTACATGTCTACGGAAATGTTCGGAAACACGGCCCTGTGGCAAACTTCAGGCATCAACTTCCAGAGCCGCAACCCTTGAAATGACACTCCCTTAGTAAGCATTGCCAGGAAAAGACTCCTGAGGCACAGCGATTTACAGCCTCCCTCAAGACCTTGCTTACTGGCTTCACTGACCAGGCACGGCAATTACTTCAACCAACTCTTAAGGTCGGTTTGTCTCAGCCCTCCCTCAGTGCTCTCAGTAGACGAGGACCCTCTGGCAGTAGGTGACGAACTGGGCCCGGCAGCCGCCGCATCTCCACCGGCATTCTCTGCACTGCTGGTTTCTGGGAGTTGACTGTCATCCAGATGATTCACTGCGTGCTCAAACTCGCCGCCACTCAGGACAGAGTCAGCAAGACCTGCCCCCACCGCTGGATCGTTCCAGGCCTCGAGCACCCTGCGCCAAGCCGACGGGACATCATAGGCACTCTCCACATCCATGCCCTCACCTAGCACCATGTCACTCTGGCCATGGTTGTTGGAGTTGCCCTCTCCATGGCTCATCTCCACAGCATCGAACCCTGCTTCCACTTCAGCTCCCTGACCTTCTTCCTCCGCATGCGCAGCCCGATCATCCCGTTCACATAGTGCCGAACGTCCATCTTCTCCCTCACCTGCAGGTAATTCAGAATCACCTTCTCGTGCATGCCGATCGTCACCCTCATGTAGATCAGAGTCGCCTGGCAGAACTTCAGGAAGGTCCGATTCCGCTCCATGCCCACTACCACCAGCACTGTTATCGCCCTCGCAGTCCATTGTGCGCATGTCCAGATCACCCTGAGTCTCCTGTTGCGTTGGTGCGGAACCACGCTCCATGCCTTCATCATCAAGCTCTCCCTGTGTTTCCTGGTCTTCTTTTGCTCCGTCTTCTCCTTCAACCCTTGCCACGCTTGGCCCATCTTGGGATATACCATCATTCTCTGCCTGCTCCGGCCTCTCCACAGCTACCGTAGAACTGCCCGCAGACGAAGCTCGGTCTCCCTCTGAGTTCCATACGACTCCATTGGCCACATTCCTCACCAATTGGTCCGTGTCCTCCTGCATAGCAACCCAGAGTTGAAACGCTTCTGCAATTTCCTGACCGAGCCTCTCCAGGATGACGTCTAGACTGGTAACCCCCGTGCTAAATTGCCATAGCCAATACCGACCCTCCACTGAGGCCATGAAGTCACTGACAGTCTCTGCCAGTCCAGGTAGATGGTCTCTCGCAAAGTTGGCAAGCTGAGGATTTGCCTGTGTCGCATCCCTTCGAAGCCCTTGGTCTGTCGCTGTCGCTTCATCCACAGTTCCATCGTTTAAACCTCCCACTAGCGTTTCCACCACCTTGAAGGTCACCGTAGCTTGCTGGTCATGATTGATCACTCCCTCAATGCTGGCTTGTCCGATTTCATGACCAGAGCTCGTTCCTGCACAGATTGTGATGCGTATCCGTTTCCGGCTGGGATTCACTCCAGGATTGCGCATTTCAGAACTTCGGGCCCATTCGTCCCATTGCCGAGCCATGGCTGACTCATGCTGACTGTACGCCAGCCTATCAGCCTCTTCTTGTGCCTTAGGATTTAGGGTTAAGGGCCTTACCTACGACAGTCCTTGTGGTGTCCATTACTGGGTTGGGGATTCACCCAACCCAAATTGTTTCCCTTCACAGCGAGGGTAGGAGTGCTCTGTCAAACTCCTACCTACCCTAGGGCTCCAAACACACCCACTTCAGGGCCATCCTCCAACATATCTCCCCCCCTAAGCCCAAAACCTTAAACGGACCAACCTGTAAATCTATCCAGAAACACCCGAAGTCCGGAATCTGACTCCCAAACATCCGAATCCGAAACAAATGAACGGGGCACACGGTTTAGGGGGGTTTAGGGTTTAGTGTCTAGGGATCAGGATTTAGGGTCTAGGATTTAAGGTTTAGGCTTCCAAGGAATGCGCCATGTTTCCAGTGGCTTTTGGCTTATGCGCGCTGCATGCGACACGGACCGGTTTACGCACAATGCTGCTACCCTAAACCCTACTTGGGGGCCCATGGGACTTAGTAACTACTTATAATTGGGCCTATGACCCTACTTATAATTGGGGTAACTCCTTTAAGCCCATTTAGGGGAATTATAAGTAAGGATATAACCCCGAATATAAGTAGTTACTAAGTCCCATGGGCATCCAAGTAAGCCCTGCGCCATATATTGTGAAATCAGCTTTCGCAGGAAAACAAAAAAAACGAGTCTTGTATGGTCGGCAGCATAAATGCCAAAGCTCTACAGCTTTGAAGTCCTTGGAGCTCTCTAAGAACCATACCTGACCTACTTTCTGGGTTACAAAGTCTATGAATAATCTCGACTTTGGGCTCTACAGCCCAAAAGCAAACTACTTCAGACCATGGGGCAATTTCCATTTTAGTCAAGGATAACCCAACACAGACCTCTACTTACCATCTTCCCTTATGATAGCAGACCCCAAAACACACGGACCCGTAGTTATGGGACAGTCAGTCTTGAACACCATAGAACCCCAGTTTCCATTTCATGTTCCATTTTCCGTTCCATTTGATTCTCCATTCTTGGGGCTATGTTTAAGGCCCCTCACGCCGTAAGCCCAAAACCCTATAAGCCTAACCCATAAACCTCAAACCTTAAAATCTAAACCCTAAACCCCTAAACCCTAAGCCCTAAAACCTTAGCCCTAAGCCGCAAACCCTAAGCCCTAAACCCTAAACCCTAAATCCCTATAGGCTAAATAGTAGTTTCCATTGTCTTTTCCATTATCCCAACATAAATCCCTATAGTATCCCAATATAACCCTAAACCCTAAACCCTGAATCCTAAACCCTGAAACCCTGAACCCTAAACCCCTAAACCCCTACACCCTAAACCCTAACCCTTCGACTCCCTTGAGATTGGCTTCTTGCCTCGGCAGATCTGGGGCCTGAAATGTCAGCAAGCGTGGACCCCAGAGAGCCCAATACCATTTGATTAAGGAATATAGGGGCTTAGGACTTAGGGTTTCAGGGCTTAGGATTTAGGGCTTAGGGAATACCATTTAATGTAAGAATATAGGGCCTTAGGACTTAGGGTTTCAGGGCTTAGGATTTAGGGTTCAAGGAATACCATGTAATAAGGAATATAGGGGCTTAGGACTTATGGTTTAGGGTTTCAGGGTTTAGGGTTTCAGGGTTTAGGGAATATAGCCCACATGGTACCATGGTCCCTAATGTGATTTAGACTACATTCCTTAATTAAGGGGTATTGGGCCTTCTGGGACTCTACCAGCAGTGGCAGACTAGGTACAGTGTACTCTAGGGGCCTAATTGATTAGGGTTTAGGGTTTAGGGTTCAGGGTTTAGGGTTAGGGTACTGCCCCCTCCCCAGTAACAGTCTATGAAAGGGGTCAGAATAAGCGCTATACATATGGGCTATAGTCTAAACTCCTAGTATCCCCCTTAATAACCCCTATAGTACCCTAAACCCTAAACCCTAAACCCTAAACCCTCTATAACCCCCCCTTTAAGGAGTTTAGACTGTAGCTCATATATATATATATATCCTTTTTCATATGAGAAGTGTTATCCAACTGTTCCTGAGTGGGGGCAGTGCCCAAGGTAAGGTGTACCCCTAGGAGCCTAATTGGCTAGGCTTTAGGGCTCAGGGTTTAGGCTTTAGGCTTTAGGGTTTAGGGTTAAGGATTTAGGGTTTCGGGTTTAGGCTTTAGGGGCCTTATTGAAGCGGGTTTAGGATTTAGTTTCTCCACAATGGAAATGAATCAGATGGGAAGGAAGATGCAACATGAAGCGCAAACAGGGGATCTCTGGGGTTTTGTCATGGCTTAGGATTTAGGGCTTGCTGTGGGTCGGGTCAGGGGGACTTAATGAGTAGGTTCATGGTTAAAAAGGGCATAGCTGGCGTCACTAAATGGCTTCCAGGGGCTATCAGTGTACTTACCAAGTCCCCTTGACCCTCTAAGTAAAGCGTGTGCCAGGTTCCTTTGAAGGGAAAACATAAGGATATACACGGCTTAGAGCTTAGAGGCTTATTGAATCCAAATAATG
Source organism: Symbiodinium pilosum (assembly GCA_905231905.1). Taxonomy (NCBI): domain Eukaryota; class Dinophyceae; order Suessiales; family Symbiodiniaceae; genus Symbiodinium; species Symbiodinium pilosum. The sequence continues at coordinate 88,347 of CAJNIZ010044082.1, forward strand.
AAAAATACATGCACGTATACTTTGTACTGCCTTCACCCAGCGACAGTCTATATGAAACAGATAACATTCAGGGCTTTCCGCTGGTGGAAGAAATCCTGCAGCATTATTCTGAGGACTTAAATGGTTTAGGGTTTGGCAACATTCTTCCATCAACAGTATACATCCACACCATAGTTTTCTCTAACAGATATTGACTGGAGACAGTATCCAAGTTTGTACTGCCCAGAAGGCGATATACGTGCGTGGTGGCACGTGGGGGGGAGGGGTTGTCAAAAGTTAGAATCAGTTCCTAAAATTTGGGGTGCCCTAAACCCTAAACC
>CAJNIZ010044082.1:109714-120884 GCA_905231905.1 Symbiodinium pilosum
TCTGCAGAATCCCTTATAATAGTCCCTAGAGAATCCCTTTTAGTACTCCCAATACCATCTCTTATATAATCTCTTATTTGTGGTGCCTACATAGTCCCTTTTAGCTGAACAGCCAAAAATCCCTAAACCCCAAACCCTAAACCCTAAACCCTAAACCGATAAACCCTAAACCCTAAACCCTGAACCGATAAACCCTAAACCCTAAACCGATAAACCCTATAGCCTTAACCCTAAGCCCTGAAGGACCTGCAGCCCCAAAATTCCACGGCAGCCACAAGCGCGGCCAGTACCGCAATTTGGCCTGGACTAGGTAGGCACATTACGAAAGACTGGAGGTAGGGTTTACTGGGTTGCCGTTAAGGAACTTAAATTAAGTTACTATATCATATTAATTACATTATGGTAACTTAATTCAAGTTCCTTAACAGCAATCCATTTTAGGGTGCAGGATGAAGGTTTGAGGCGCCTGGACGCTGGATGTCCTTAAACCCTACACCCTAAATCCTTCTTTCCGACTTTCATAGGGTAGACAACCAAAAAAAAGAGGACCTGCCGGGTGAAGGTAGGCCTCGTACGACACAGGACCCAAGATCCCCAACTAGGGGTTTAGAGTTCAGGGTGCAGGGTTTAGGGTTTAGGATTTAGGGTTTAGGGTAGGCATATTAGTTAGGAAACACGAGTGTCATTGATGACAGCAATTCTGAACTCAAAATCCTATTGTAAGCATAGCGGCGGTAGCAATCACATGGGGGCTGTTCTAAATTCCTTTTCCCGAAAAAACATCAATCGCCGCGCCTTTCGCGAAGCTTTCGCGGCCTTTCGCGCGCAAACTAAAATGTGGATTTTTGCAGCCTGGTTTTCGTTTCGTCCTTCATGATAGGCCTGCTTGATGAGGTGGTTGTTTTCCTCAAGTAACCGCAGGGCTGCGCGCAGGAACAAGTTCGAATAGCGTTGCACTAACTCCGAGGCTTTTTTGAAGGTTGCTTTTCCTTGGCTGCCTCCAACAAATTGCGATACTTAGCGTGCATTTTCTCCAGCTTGGAGACCAGAGCCACATGCGCCCGGCCACACACGTCATGGAACCGATGCGGGGCTCGACATGTCTCATCAAGTTCTGTCTGGCAGTGCACATTGATATCGATAGGCATTCCGTGCTGGAACATTGCATGCTGCACAAAGTTGGCGGCAATCTCCGGGGCGCCTATGCCTGAAAAAGCCGTTGTGAGGTGCACACGAAACAGCCGCCGCCTGGCGCCTTGCTCTTTCCTGCTCCTCTCGCTTGCGCGTCTGCTCCTGCTGCGCTGCTCCTACTTCTGTTTCTGCTTCTCTGCCTGTCGCAACGCCCGTTGCTTCTCCTCCTGTTGTTGACGGATCTTCTGCTACTCTTTCTTCTGCTTTTGTTCCTCCGCTTGGCGTCTTGCTGCTTCCTGCTCCTCTTGCTGACGCGTTGCTGCTCCTCTTTCTGCTTCTACTCCTTGCTTTTTGATGCTTCTCTTGCTAACGCCTTTCCTGCTACTGCTCAGGGTTTAGGGCTAAAATAAACCCCAAACCCTAAACCCTAAAACCCTAAACACACGTTGTGGGCTTTAGGTCTATGACGTGCTCCTAGACTCCTCCCTCTTCGAGCATCTGAGCCATTGTCTAAACTCTCAGTATCCCACTCAATAACCCCGAGGGTATAGGGTTTAGGATCTTATCCCCCTTAATGATATTCCCTATTTAGTCCCCTAATGATATAACCCCCTTTAAGGACTTTAGACTATAGCTCCTATGCAATCAGGCTCATGGAGCTCTCTCCTTTTAGTGCTTCGTGCTAACACTGCTGCGATCACTCCAAAGTCTCTGGCAGTACGCCAGGATCTCCGAGGTTTCGGAAAGGCAGCCATGGATGGGGTTTAGGGTTTCGGGATTAGGGAGACAGCCCCCTGAATCTCCAAAGCTTGTATGAGCCGTCAGTCATAGAAGCGCTAAGGGCAGCAGACATGCACTGGTCAAGACCCCATGTGAAAATGCTTTGAAAACCATTTGAGCTATAGTCGAAAAAATTGTCTGAGCTAATAAGCCCTATACTAGTCCCCTATATAATCCCAATATAATCCCCTTTAAGGAGTTTAGACCCTAAACCCTGTACCCTATATAACCCTGTTCAGGAGGTTAGACTATAGCTCCTTTCATGATGCCTTTACCGAGGAATCTCACCAAACCAGCCCGGAGTTTCGAGAACCAGGGGTTTAGGGTTTAGGGCTTAAGCTTTATGGTGTAGGATGGTTTAGGGTTTAGGGTCCATCAAAGGCGCGGATTGTCTGATTATTTGGGGAACGGGAGTCTTGGGGCGGCGTGAGCAAAATGTGCATTTGAAGCTTCTTTTTGAATTTCCATCACTAGGTAAGATATCCGTATAAACCCTCAGATTCTTGCAAGCACGACTTCTGCCCAGCGGCATCCTCTTCGCCACTGCCGTGCCATGGCAAGAAGAGAACGCACGCTCTACCGAAGCCTGATCCAAATGGTAGCAGTTTGGGGCCGAAGTTCCGGTGTCCAAACTGGCAACTAGGAACAAACATGTCCAGCGCATGTTTCTCAGAGAGCCACAGGATCCTTGAATAAGTTCCCAAAGGACCTTTAGATCAACCCTCAAATGCAACAGGGAAAGAGACGACCCGAACCTTGAAGGATCCAAAGGAAGAAACCTCTCTCGGTCATGTTTTGAGAGGGTCCCATGCTTGGGAACCTTTCCAGGGTTTTGGGTTTAGGGCATGTCGCGGGGCAAGCAGTGACGGAGGTAACGACCACAGGATTTCACATGCATTCATCTTATGAAATCTCATAACCTAGCCCTAAACCCTAAACCCGTGTGGCTAAGCAGAAAGGAGATATCATCTGACTGCATGTTGTGGACCGATCCCCTCTCCCTAATATCAGAACCCCCACCCCCCCCCCAAACATGAAATATTCCCGCTGTGGTATATTATAATATGTCGGGAATATCTTATAATTGGGTGGGGGGGGTAAACTCTTAAACGCTAAACCCTTAAACCCTAAACCCCTAAACCCTAGGCCCTGAACACTGGAGAGTCGAATAGAAAATCAAATGGCAAAGCAAATGGAAACTGGGATTACTGTCATCTTACATGGTGGCTTAACAGGATTGCAATGTGAGGGTAGCACGCATAAAGTAAGAGGATTCTGGTAACCCCAATCCGCAAGACCATGATGTAACGAATTATCATATGACTGCAATGGGGTCCTGATTCAGGGAGTCGTGGGTTTGGGTTACCAAAATCCCCTAAACTCTAATCCCTAGACGCCAAGATGTTTAAGGCCACATGTCGGGTCAGATCACGCACTTGTCCTAGGACTTTGTTAGTAAACTGGGCTCTATACTCGGCCGGTTTTTAATGGGCAACCCCATATCTGAAGAGGATATCTGCAAGGCGTAGCTCTCCCAGTGGGCCCCTGTTTTCCTGCGAGCTGCGGGGAGGACTCCGGACCGTCATGGTCCATAATCCGGCGCTACTGGGCCCATTGCCTTCCCAACAGACTGGGTTGGCAGCACCCTCTTCCGCTGAGAACTGATGCTTTGGTAAATTATCATTCGAATAAAGGTCTGCCTGAATAAGGTTCTGCCTGCCTCATATGCGTAGGTGTTTGCGGTGCCTTTAGGATTTTCGACATCTGCGGCTGTCCTGCACGAAAGGTGAAACGATTCTTTGCGCAGAGAGGCTTCCGCTAATCCCGATATTCACCCCTGCAAACGTTTCCTTCCCCTACTAACAGGAGGCAGAAGACCGTTCTCCGCGCCTCAGATTTGTCTCAGCAGTATTCCAAGCCTCAGAGGGAAGCAGGAGGAACCAGACTCAGGGAGTTTTCATTTGTCCCTTACGGTTTGTACCCTTGGGTTTGGGACCCTCAACCATGGAACATGGTCCTTAATAAGTGTATTTGGGACCCAAAACATAAGGTTACAAACATTAAGAGTACAAACTTAAAGTCTTTGACAGACCCATCCCGCGACATGTATGTGCAAATCATCCCCGCCCCATGAGCTACATGCGCCAGCTGACACCGATTGACGTTCCGACCTAGTGTATGAGAGGTAGGTTAGGAGGACCCCCCACCCTGTAATAGTGGTATAATAGTAATATAAGAGGACCCTAATATAATCCTTACTATTCCTTATAGTCACTATTACTGCGTGGGGGGTCCACCTAAGAGGTAGGGGTTATGCAGGGATCCTTTTGGTCCGTTTGAGGAATCTACTGGGTTGCTGTTAAGGAACTTAAATTAAGTTACCATAATGGGTATATATAGTAAATAATAGGGTTTCCCCAATATGGTAACTTAATTTAAGTTCCTTAACAGCAACCCAGTCTATAGGTTATGTAGGGGAGGGGATATAACCGACACAAGCGACAGAAATTACATTGATTTCCAGGGAGAGTGGAGGTGTCCATTAGGAGCTTTACATGCAGCCCACAAAGACACCCTGATACTTAGTACAAGCTGTGTATGCAACCCACAAAAGGCTGCCGGAAGGTCAAAACAACTTTGGAGAGGCACCTTGAAAAGAAAATGCAAATTGTCATTATCTTGGGGTGGCCCAAAATAAGGGATACGTTTTTGGTGGTTGCTTATAATTAGCATGGAAAATACTAATTTAGAGTGACATCCCCCTATTGTATACCAGGCTCGCGGGCGTGTTGGCGCCGATCTCGGCAAGTTGGCACGTGTCACACCTCGCAGTGCAGAAAGGGGTTTAGGGGTCGAGGGCTTATAGGTTCAAATAAGGATGAAAAGCATAGACCGGGATATTTGTTTTCAGTTTAGTTTCAGGGACAAAAGGAAGTTTACAACGGTTGCAAGCTGACGTAAAGACATTGCAAGTATGGAGCTTGTCGAAGATCGGGGTGCTTTTTGGGGCCTTTGCAAGGAAGCTACGCAGCAGTTCCCAAAAAATGCGGGGGGACCTCAATATATGCTAAACCCCCAAAGACTATAACCCTTATTATCGGGACCCTCCCAATTGTTTGGCCATGTCCTCTCAGCCTCACGGGACAATTGAGGACGAATTGAGCACAACACAACCGAGCTGAAGCAATTCGACGCTCGAAAGTAGGAAAAAACCATGCAAGCCGGCGGCGAGCCAAGCATCTCACAGCGAAGAGCAAAGAAGAAGATTCAACAAAACCCACCTAAATCTCCTCAACGGGCAACCAAACGCTCATACGTTGACAATGGTCGTGGTCAGGATACGGAGACTGGTAGAAACTTACACCTAAACCCTGAATCATGCTGGAAACACGAAGGGCAAGAAAGGTGTGGCTGTATCGAGGGCTATTTTGCGTATTGCTTCTCAGCTTCCCGAACCAAATGGGTATTTCTGAAAGCTAGGGTCTGCAAATACACCTGCAAACAGTACAGCCTTCACCACAGGGATCCCGACAAGGTAGCCATAATTCAACCATCACCGTCCAGTTATCTAACCTACTCTACCACAACCCTAAACCCTAAACCCTGTACCCTAAACCCTAAACCCCTAAACCCAAAACCCAACCATCAGTCCATCTCTGAGGCGGCCGCAGTTTGCCCTTGAAGGAGGGGAGGTAGACGGACCCACAGTAAGGGCACCTGAGCTCCCCCCATCCTTATAAGGGGGCTTCCCAAAATTAGGCATACCATTCTGGGGGTCCCCAATAAGGACTATAGTATATTGGGGTCTATATTGGGGTTCTTTATTTTGGGAAACTACCACGAGGGGTTTAGGGTTTAGGGCTAGGGGTTAAGGATTTAGGGGCTTCGGGTTTAGGGGTTTAGGGTTTAGGGATTAGGGGTTTAGGGTTTAGGGATTAGGGGTCTAGGGCTTAGGGATTAGGGATTAGGTTTTAGAACGGGACTACTACAGGGGGATCCTTCCCGTAAATCCGCACGGAGCATCAGAAAGTGTTGCAACAGCAAATGAGCTCCAGTCTCAACTTCTAGCAACCCCCTTAGTAACCCCTAGAATACTCCCCTATAATCCCCTACATAAGCCCCTTTAAGGAGTTTAGACTATAGCTCAAATTGAAAGAAAATTCTGCCGGGCAGCGTTCCATCGTGAGACTAGGAGTGACGCTCCATCCCAGATTCATTACTGGGATACTACTAGAACTGTGTTCTAGCATTCCTCATTGTGTTTTAGTACGCTAGATTTGTTAAAAACAAAAAAAAGTTATAAAAAAAATCAACAATGACCCAGGACCCTTCAACCGCAAAAGGTGTGAAAACCGTCCAGAAGCTGCGATGCCAAATTGCTAGAATCAAACTTGCGACTGCATTTCCACATAAGAGAGCTGCTTGCACCAAGCGTGACAGCCCACTGCATGATGCTGACGACTGTTCCATTGTAGCCTTTTGCCCCTTGCGCCACGGTTGCAAATAGGGGTTTCCTAAAATTAGTGGTGCCATTTTGGGGGTCCCCACAATGAGGACTGCAATAGTTTGGGGTCTATTTTGAGGTCCCCTTCTTTTGGGAAACTAGCAAATAGCGCGGAAAAAAAAAAACAGAACAGGGGCGAGGAGAATCTGAAGTTCCTTACAAACTGCAGGCCTTAATTCTGCAAAGTGACAATCCCAGAATGCTGACAGTTCTCCAAGGAAGAAAACCAGCCATACTAATACTACAAGATGCGGTGGGAAGAAAGATCTGAATTACAAGGCCCAAATCCCGTGTAGGGTTTAGGTCTCGATGCCGCAGGGTGACCGTCAACTACTCGACACGAGGGGCAGGGGGAAGACAAAGATTGATGACGGCTCTTGGGGGAAAATTACCACCCACACATATCCCACACCACCATGAAGGGTTTAGGGTTTAGGCCCTTAGGGTTAAAACAACTGAATGACCTATGCCCAAAGAAACTGACAGCTCCCCTAGACCCTAAATCTCCATGCTGGAGGGAAAGATCTGATTGACACCAGCCAACAGAGAATGCTGACAACTGGGTTGCCGTTAAGGAACTTAAATTAAGTTACCATGATGGGTATATACAGTTTAGGGTTTAGGGTTTAATTTGCTATAATGGGTAGATATAGAGTATGTAGGGTTTAGGGTTACCATAATGGGTATATAGTAATTATTTTAGTTCCCCAATATAATAACTTAAATTAAGTTCCGCAACAGCAACCCAGACAATTTCTGCAATTTCTGCCAGAGGGAAGGCCTGAAAATGCAGGCTTAGATGCTGCACAGTGACTGCTAACTACCAGAATACCTACAGGTATAAGGCATGCTGGCACACAAACACTAAACCCTAAACCCTGTGGAACTCGGGGTGGCAGCCCCTGGATCATGAACAGGGTTCAAGGTGTGGATTTTACGGATTGGGATGTGCGCTCAGGGTTTAGTTCTTTTTCATAGATAGGGGTCCTCAGTTGAAGTTTAAGGATACATAGGGGCTATGTAGATGGGGTCTCCATTCTAGTGATGGTTTGAGACACTCCCAAAACGCTGAGCCAAGCGAAGCACGAGACATACTTGTCGTTGGGGCCAATGGCAGTGAAGGATCCGGCGCAAAGCTTCACATCGTCTGCGTTGGCCTGCATGCAGCAGGAAGAACAGGCAGTGGTAGTGGTAGTGGTGGTAGTGGTAGTGGTAGTGGTAGTTGTAGCAGAAGCAGCTGCTGTAGTAGTAAAGCAGGCCCTAAACCCTAAACCCCCAAACCCTAATCCCAGAGCAGCGGCCCCGTCTGAATTTCCAAGCCTTCGGGTCGAAGTTGATCTGGTGCTTATCCGTCCCCTGCCAGGGGCTATAGGTTGCGTACATTAGAGTATATCATACTATATTTCTGGTATATGATACGAAAAAATAGTATATCACAGTATATCATGAACCTTTTTTCACACAAAGGGTCCCCAAAGATGAAGGTCCTTATGACAAGGACACCTGACACCTCAAAGTGGCTGTAACATATGACATGACACACGCCACTTAGATCAAGGGAGGAACTACTTCACAGTCGCCTGGTGGATCCCCCATATCTTGACAGTCAACAGCTGCTTCAGGCCCTTCTCCGGTTGCGAAGGTAAACAAAAAAGTAGCTAGGGCATGCAACAGATTCAAAGCTACGGTAGCAATACATTGAGACTACCATCCCCAAACTGTAACGCAGCAGTGCCTTCGTACGATTTGAGCATGGGCACCCAGATACACTGACAGTAACCAAAATGGTAGTGACATGCTTAAAGTTCACAAGTTTTACCATCGGAGGCGTTGCTGGATACACCTTTCAAGCTGGGACTGTCAACCAAAGCAGAGTCGCCTGCGAAGTACTTTTCTCGTTTGAAGCATAAGAAAGCGATCACATAGCTAACTAGCACGCGCGTGCCACTACTGTACTTGCCCGGCTGCACTTCCTTGCGCGCCCGGACAGCATTGAAATGTCACCTGCCCGCTGCACATGCGACGCGGGGGCACCTGAATGCAGCGCCAACCAGATTGCACCCAGCGCTTTCTGGTCGCACAGCTTGTCGAGGCAGATCTACTCTGGGGCCGAGGCCGCGAAAATGGCCAACTCATCTCAAACTCGGCCAATACTGGAATTTAGTTAACTAGGAATGAAGGATTGGAACCTTATAGTAGTCCCTATATAGCCCGTTATAGTAGTTTCCATTGTCTTTTCCATTCCTTCATTCCCAGCTAACCAAAGGTAAGTTACATCTCAAGCATGGCCAATAGTACGGCTCTGCATGAAACTTACTTGTCAACAGCCTACTCACACCGCAGCCTCGGCGAAAGTCTCAGGTCTCAGGTGTTGCTGAGCCGACGCTACGCCCGCTCAGGCTTCGTACTGCTCCAGCTCAAGCATGGCATTTGCCCAATGGAAGTACTTCCGGGTACCTCCCCAAGCTGGAGCAGAGAAAGCTGTTGTGCATGAGCATATGCTTGCAATGTCTCGCAAGCTACCCAAACCTCGAAAGTGCAGTTGCTTCTTGTACATGCTTGGTGTTTCACGCTATAGTGCCCAGCATGCCCGCCTAGGTGCTTGATCGTCCGGATGTTGATGCTCGCCAGCACATCCACGCCTGGCTAGCTTGTTCGGTCGGCTGCATCAATTTCAAGCTTGTCCACAGCTTCGAACTGCACCACTATGAATACACCAAAAGGAGCCTACATAGGAGCTTCACATCCAAGAGAATTTAGGGGTGTACAGGGATTCCAAGAAGACTTGGGGGGCTACCCCTTAAGGAATGTATGGGGATAGTTTTGATGAAGTGCCACATGATCCAGAGTGACCTTCGCCGCCTCCACAACCCCATGTAGCCCTAACACAACAACTGCAATCTTCGATGTCGACCACCTCCCGCGTTTGTATAGCTTGTTTTTTTGGGGTTTAGGGTTTAGGGTTTCTTCTGGTATGCGTAATCATCATATGCCAGCTTCCATACATGTGGGACCCCATGTAAGCCGCAACATATGACACCCCATTTTGAAATAGTTGTAGTGACCTGAAAAACAAGACTCCTGACTTCTGGAAACCCCATATGGATATTTACAAGAATGAGGGCTCCCTTGTACCCATGGAAACCCAAGCAACCGCAAATAATCTGAAGAGAACCCAAGAAACCCACCAAATCCCGTAAATCTTAAGGAAATCCATACCTGCCCACCCAGTAGTAGCGGTATGATGGGAAGATATAAAGACCCTGATATACTTACCAGTATCCCTTGCAGTACCTACTAGTGGATGGGGGTCCAACACCACCCATACCACACGCACGCCACGTCTGGCGCCTTCTGGGGGCAGGATGCTCAACGCCGATACTGGCAAGTCAAGGACCTCTCTGTAATTAGTGCGTCAGGGCTTCGAGGGTTGTAGGGGATACTGCAGATGGAGGAAGTCTATATACCTTGTACCCCAGGAGTTACAAATGGTACAATATATGCAGGACCTCAGGTAGGGCAACCGTTCCCCCATCCAGCATAGGGCTTTCAGGCGTGAGGCCTTAAGGGCTTTGAGAGGACTGGGCTTTAGAGCAAGAAAGGTTTGAAGGGCTCCAAACCCTGAAGCCTAGACCCTAAAGCCTAAACCCTAAACCCTAAAGCCTACAAGGCCCTCAAGCCTAAACCGGGTCCTACAGTTTAGGGCTCTGCCCTCCTCCCACTGAAAGACGCTACAAGAGCCGCAATGATTGCCCCAATACTCTGGATTCCTTGATAGGGAGGCTATAAGGGACATATGGGTTTAAGGGAGTTTTAGGGGATATATCGAGTCTAAGGGAGTGATAGGGAATATATAGGCTTTTAAGGAGTTATAGGCAACATATTCGGGATAACGGGAGAACCAACTGGCAAGGAACATGCAGAATGCAATGGTAACTGCGGCTGCATTGGGTTCTATCCCAAAACCCTAAACCCTAGCCCGGATGTATGGGGGATTCTCTAGAGTATGGTCCTGGATTCCTTTTAGGGTTTAGGGTTCACAGGGTTTAGAGCTTAGTATGGTATGAGCTACCTCATACTTATGTACTTCCAAACTCTATCGGGAACAATTTAGGCTTCTACAGAACCCAAGAATCGTTTGCTGCGTGATACCTTTGCGCATTGGCATCGCGACAGGTTGTCGAGGAATTAAGAACTGGCTGGGGCAACAGCCCGAAATTCAAATGTAGAAACCCTAATAGGAATGGATCCTTTCAGTAGTCCCTCCTATATCATCCCCAATAATGTAACAGCTTCCATTTTCCATCCTTTATCTTAGTCCTTCATTCCCTACCAACTAGGAGTAAGCGTCCCGATTCTTTAGGCCCCTACATGCTTGCAAAAGGCTGCTATCACCGTGGCAACACTTGCATTCCGGAGCAGTGAGCCAAAATGATGGGTCCCTAGGGTTTATAGAAACTGTATTAAGGTTCAGGTCCTGTGTCTGGTACGGGTACTGTGCTAGCTTCCGTTTTAACTTTGCCCTTTACAATTTGTGCTTATCTGGGCTTGCGGGTTTCGAGTTTCGAGTTTAGGGGGGCATCCTTTGTCGACAAAATGCCCAGGCCTGCACACATGCAAGGCGGGCAAGTGCTACGCCGCGATCAAGCGGTCCAAAATGCTTTGGGATTGTCTTGCGCAGTGTCTGGCTCTGGAAACATTGGGGGGATTGAGAATGGTGTGGTGGGGGGTGACACAAACCCTAAACCCTAAACC
>CAJNIZ010044082.1:120984-134602 GCA_905231905.1 Symbiodinium pilosum
CGGGTGGGAGTGTTGAAGAAAGCCCAGTTTCGATGGCTTCTTGGGCAACATCAACGAAGTTCGCTGGGCGCAGGATGTGCCGCCACCCACAGATCCCTGGAAGTGGGGTGGCGCCATCGGCGCATGGATACACAGCCCTGCGCAGGTAGACGCCCTAAACCCTAAACCCTAAACCCTAAATCCTAAACCCTAAACCCTAAAGCCAGGGCTCGGATGTTCATCTTGTGGGAAGGGCCACTCTGCTCTGGGGCATCATCCTCATCGGTGTTCTCTGTGGGCCTGGGGTGAAGGGTGTTGGATTTAGGGTTAGTATAGGGGATATATAGGGGATATATAGGGATAATGGAAAATAAAATGGAAGCTAGTATTTAGGGAATTTAGGGTTCACTTCCACCATGTGGGGTTTATGGTTTAGAGTTTAGGGTTTGGGATTTAGGGTTTCCCAAAATTAGGGATACCGTTCTGGGGGTCCCCATAATAAGGACTATAGTATATTGGGGTCTACATTGGGGCTCTTTATTTTGGGAAACTACCATAGGGGGTTTAGGGTTTAGGGGTTTAGGATTTTGGGATTTGGGACTTCGGGTTTAGGGTGTTTTAGGGTCTAGGGTGTAGGGTGTGGGTATAAGGTTCTAGAAGTAAAGTGTTAGGCCATGATATAGGGCTATAAGGGGCTACATGGGGCCATGGGGCATACAGGGATGCATGGGGTTGGATGTGGTTGCATCGGTCATATGACCCGTGGTTTTAATGGTCATATTTTCAGGTCTCACCACTAGACACCCAACATGTACACTCACCAGCACTTCTCCGGGAACCTATAGACACCCACCAAAATCCCATATATGTAGGGTTTCATGTAGGGTATGTACAGCTAGCTAGGGATGTCTACGGTTTCGGGTCCCGGTCTGTAAAATTGAGGGCATTCTGCTGAGGAGCGCCATTGTCACGATGGCTCTCGCCAGTAGGAAGACACGCCATCCTTCTACCAGAAAGGCGGCCAAGGGTTCAGGGTTTAGGGACATGGGGGTTTGGTAGGGTTTAGGGTTTGGGGCTTAGGGTTTAGGTTTAACGGTTGTTAAGGCTCATGTATTTGGAGCATGGATGACGGCCAACATTAATTGTAGTTTCACGTTTTGGGTAACTGTACCTGTGGGTACCAAGCACTTCCCTTCCCGAAGCCACAAGACAGCCTACACCCTGAACCCTGAACCAAAGTGCCAACACTCCCAAGCCCCAGTGACCAAAAGCTGTGATCCCCATAGGCTGATCAGAAAATAGGGAAACGTCCTAGCCCAGACCCTTTTGGGTTTAGGGTTTAGGCTGCTTAGGGCCCGGAAGGATCCCAAAAAAAACGGAACCCACACAAAAGGACCCCTACCATGGAGAACCCAGGTTCCCAAAATTGTTGATCAGGACCCTGCCGTATTAAGACCATCTCCTACTCCTTGTTGAAGAGGGCTTAGTCTAAACTCCTCATTGAGGGCCTGGGACTATTCAGGGGACTACTCTAGGGAAGCAGGGGGATACTAGGAGTTTAGACTTGGAACCCTAAACCCTAGTTTGTAGGGGCTATGAAGGGTGGCTCATATTATATTAGCTTGGGAAGGTTCGGGGGCTGAGGGTCTAGGATGTCTCAAATTCCCAGAATCATTGCCTGGCACAATCCTCTACAAGGAGCCCAGTGTGAATTCCGATGATTTCAGCTTTACTGGCAGCTGCTATTACGAGGGAGTGGAACATCCCCAGTACTAAGCGCTTGAAGCTTTTGCTGCGTTTTCCAGTCTTTCATGCCCGACTCAGCAATGAATGTACTTATTGAGGTGATGGTTTAGGTACGGGCCCTCAACCCAAGATGTAACAATAATTTTGATTTTCTTTTCCACTCTCGGGGCCCTAAACCCTAAACTCTGATCCCTTAATCCTAAACCCTAGACCCTAAATCCTAACCCCCGTATCCCTAAACCCTAGGGCCTCATCTCAAGACCTTAAAATCTAAAACCTCAGACCTTAAGCCCTAAATCCTTAAACCAGTAAGTTAAGATCCGTATAATGTCCCAATATAATCCCCAACATACTATAGTAGTTTCCATTTTTCCCTTGTACCCTAAACCCTGAATCCTAAACCCCAAACCAACCCTGAACCCTAAACCCTAAACCCCACCTAAAAACCCTGAACCCGGAACCCTGAACCCTCAACCCTACACCTAAAACCCTAAACCTGGAACCCTGAACCCTAAACCCTACACCTAAAACCCTACACCTGGAACCCTGAACCCTAAACCCTGCCCTAAACCCTACGTAAGTTAAGAGGGTCGCAAGCGCAGGTCTCCTGCAAGCTCACGGACGGTCTTGATGCCCAGCTTCTCGAGAGTGGGCTCGCCATTCTCACCAGAGAGGCCTGCACAAAAATCGTGTATATATATATATATATGTATATATATGTATATATCTATATATATATATAGAGAGCCCATTTCTATATCTACTTACATATTATACATAGAGTCTGTTTGAATATCTAACTATATATACGCACACTTTCTTTTACATCGGTTTATTGTACATTTCTATCTATTTCCGTACTCGCGTATTTGCTCATCTATTAGCATATGTCCTGTCGTACTGTACTAATATGAGATTATAATGTATTACACATTCTTGCCGGAAGATGGAGAAAGAAAGACTCAGCACCAATGACGTTAAAAGCCTCGCTCTGCGACTTGAATTGGGCCCACTGTCGGACAGCATAAAAATGGTAGTTTCCCTTCACAGGGGACCCCGATATAGACCCCCAATATAATCCTTATCATAGGGAGTTACCCTAAACCCTAAACCTCATTTGGGGAAACACCCAAATTGCAGCTGCAATTCCAGAAGCCAGCTGCTTTACCCCTGCATGCACAACCACCACCCCTAAGCAGGCCCTCCAGCCCTATATAGGGTTTAGGGTGTCATGTTCCATGTCTTCTCCATTGTTGGGCTGATATCCCTAAACCAATCCTAATCCCTAAACCCTAATCTTTGGGAGCTTCGGCTGTGTCGCGCAGGGAGGCCTCTGATGGCATGCACTGGCGAATCCAAGATCTCTTTGATGCTCTTGCCCCGGAACTCCTGCATACAAAAGAACACAGCATGGAAACTACAATAGTATATTGGAGTTAAGAAGGGATAATGGAAAATAAAATGGAAACTACCATAGTATATTGGGGGGTTATAAAGCATAATGGAACACAGAATGGGAACTAAAATAGTACATTGGGGTTATGAGGGGACGATGGGAAAGAACATGGATACTGGTACTGTGGCATTCTATGGTTCACTCATATAGTCCACCAATTAGATGTATAGGGCTTAGGGATATATCTCTCTATAGATAGATAGACAGACAGACAGATAGATAGATAGGGTTTAGGGATATACATATATATATATAGATATGTACGTACGGGGTTTAATGGGGTTTAGGTAACGTGTTCGTTCAACTTCTGACCTTCTCCCTGTATCCCTGCTGTGACAAGGGTACTTTCAGGTTGCGGAAATGCTGCGGGCCTAAAGCCTAAACCCCAAACCCCTGCGCTGCCTTGACAACTGCCAAGTTCATGTTCATCTTGTAGGGCGAGTCTGTCCAGCCCTGCACATGCCCTCGGAATGCGAAGGACTGACAAATACAGCTTCCACACGCCTGCGTTGTCAGAAATGGACAGCATCTGTGTGTTGCTGTGGTAATTTGGCCAAGCCACGCACATAGTGCGCAGCCAGCTGCTCGTCGGACAGTTTGCTGAGCCATTTCCTAAGTGAAAAACGCCACTCACACAGAGAGCACCACAAGCACTGGCCGTCTAAGCAACGAACTATGACTCGCAAAAGCGCAGGCCCCTCGACTACCAGCCACCACTGCCCTGCCCAATCTGCTGACCGTTCCAAGGTTCACAATGCCTAATGATGCCCATATAATGCCCATATAGGGGTATCTAGGAATGATGGAGACTTAAATGGACAAGAATATGGAAATGAAATGGAAACCGGGGTATAAGCCCTACATAATCCAAGTTTCCATTGATGTTTCCATGCACTTTGCCTTTTCATTCTCCATCATCCAAAACTCGCCACTTAAACCCTAAACCTCAAACGGATAATGTATACCCCTGATTAATAAACCCCCTCCCTTAATAGGGTTTCCAATAGGGATCCTAATATTAAGGCCCTGAAAGAGAGGAGGTTTATTAATCACGGGTCTACATTAACCCCTAAAACCCTAAACCCTATATAGTAGTTTCCATTTTCTTTTCCATTATCCCTATATAGCCCCAATGTAACCCTGTATAATCCCTACATTATCGTTAGAGTTGAAAGGTCCACAGTGCTGGCCCAGTTTCTTGAAGACCGTTTTGTCCAGGCCCTTCTCAGGATTGATGCCTTGTGTGGAGACAATGCGGTTAAGGTTTAGGGTTTTGGGGTGTCGGGTTTTGGGGTTTAGGGTTTAGCTTTTGGAGTTTAGGGTTTAGGATTACAAAATTGGAAGGCGACAACCCTCTGAAACCCCCACAATCCCCTTAAAGATCACCATAGTCACTATACATGATTCTAATCCCCCACCCTAGACGCTAAACCCTAAACCCCAAACCCCAAAACCCTCATCCCCAAAACCCTTTACCCCAGATACCCAGCCCACGTACCCGCTGCGCCTTGTGATCCACAGAACTTCTCGAAGCCAGCTCGAACCTGCAACAAATAAAGACACCCCGGTTTAGGGCTTAGGATTTTTAGGCTTTAAAAGGTTTTTAGGGTTTAGGGTTCTATTAGGGTTGTATTGGAGTTATTCTAGGGTTATATCAGGATTATATGGGTTTTCTATTAGGGTTATGTTGGGGCTATATTAGGAATAATGAGAAAGAAAATGGAAACTACTGTTTAGGGTTTTCAGGGTTTCGGGGTTTAGGGCTGCGTTTAATACTGAAGATAACCCTAAACCCTAAACCCTAAACCCTAAACCCTATACCCCTCACAATGCAAGCCCCAGGCTTTGCAGATTTCAGAGAGAAGAGGGGGTACAAATGCCCGCCAACCTAGTGCAAGTCCTTTCACGGCTGTGAATTGGAAAGAGTCTTTTGACTCGCACGTGTTTGCTTGCTTTACGACATGTATGTCTCCAACTTCAACAGTACTAGAATTTCATGGGCTTGTACGAACTGACGCTGCTAACAACACATCATCTCAGATGCAACACGAGAATGTCAACTTCTCATGATGTTGTAATCATGCCCAACAATCATGCCCAACGCTCGTGCTTGTGTCTCCTACACAAGTGGGCATTACTACAGGCAACAGCACTCGCTGATCTTCCTTGTCCTCTTACTCTTTCTGTTCTCGCTCTGTCGCTCCCACTGCCACCACACCTACTGTCGCACCCTCCACCACTTTCCTACCATCCAAAACCGGAGTATTGCTGTTTGCTGACCATCCTTTGCTCGCGCCTGTGGCTCGAGCACATCGTTCTTCTGAGAGCTCTTCATGTAGAAGGGGAGGATCTCCTTTTTCAACGTGTTACATAGGTTTGGGGTTCGAAATATTGCTTGCTCAGGGTTTTTTGAAAATTTGCTGTTTGGGGGCTGATGGCTGAACTGCCCTCTGCCTACTACTATGATTCTTCTGATGACTGATGCAACGTGCCCCTTGGGTCTCTGGGGCACATAGACCAATAGGAGTTCAAACTGGAAGTGTGGATTTTGCACCATCTTCGCTGCGCCAAGAGAACATACGCAATAAATTGGGGGCGCTTTATACTCTTCTAACGCGATGTTCCTTACCTTTTGGTGTACGCACCCATTTGGCTGATGAACTAACCCCCTGAGGGCCCCAGAACTCCCAGAACTCCCAGAACTCTGATATCCATCTTGAGTTCCTCCAGCGTGAGCGTTCCGGATCCATCGTAGTCCCAGGCTTCAAAGAGACCGTCGAGCAGGTCCTCGCATATGCATGTGCAGCCGTGTCACCGTAATTGCAGCAGAAGTTCAACAACCTCAGCGCCACGAAGCAAGTGTGAGCCTTGAAGAGCACACCCCATGGGATCAACTAAAGCACAGCATGTATGATCCCGATACCACATATGGGTCATTACATATCTAAGCAGGTATATGACAAAACATTAGTATGTCTATCATGGAGATTACAAGAAACTAAGGCTTATGCCACTTATGCCTGGTTGTACATTGGGTTTCTCCCTACCTACCACCCCATGTACACCCAAACCCTAAACCCTAAACGGTTTGCGGTCTTCCCCTTGCGCCTCGCGGCCTTTCTCCTCCACGACAGCTTTTCTCTGCTCGTCGAAAGTCTTCTTTTTCTGTGCCACAGGTCACATGCAGGTTGTCAACGTAGTGGTCCGCTTTTTGAATAGGGTTTAGGGTTTTGGGTTCAGGATTCAGGGTATGCAACCAAAGAAGGGACGATAATTTCAACAACCCTTCACACGGGGACCTGACAGCACAGGCAGGGGTACCCTCAGTGATCCTGGTGATATGATAATTGGTAAGTTCCTGTTCCCAACATGGCCCATCCCTTTAAAAATCCACAAAAAACATTCAAATCAACCCCCATATAGAGGATCTCAAAGAAATCACTGACTTCGAATGTCTTCTTAGTAAGAGGGGTTTTGTGGCTTGTAATGGAAATTATTAAGGTAAGAAGTACGGGCCCCTCATGTGGTCCCCCAGGCCTTTTAGGGGAACTGTAGGGACCCCTGAGGGTCCATACAGTATAGGGTATATAGTAGGTGTATACGGATGCCAGGATTAAGAGCCCACACAAGGGACCCATGGTTTCAACCTTTGATACTAGGCATAGCAAGTAGACTTACTAAGGGAAAGAGGCTCCCAGCATAGGTGTCTTTGTGAACAGTCGGCGCGGCTTCTTCTGCGAAATTCCGGATGCCAACCACATGGCATCTCAAAAAGAAGGAGAGCGTAATGCATCTCCATATGGGGGGCTATCACTATGATATCCCTGCCCGAGCCCTAAACCCAACATCCTGAACCCTACTTGGAAGGTCAGTGAGACTTCATAAGTAGGCTTGTAACCCATATTATAACCCATATAGTAACCCTAGTTATCCCCCCTTATTAACCTACATACTAAGTCTCCCTGACCCTGAGTCCTAAACCCTGAACCCCAAACCATAAACTACTAAATCCCCTTGACCCTCCAAGTAGGCCCATAATCCGAAACCCGCCCATACTTCAACGCTCCTTACGGGGAGCTATTGCCTTGCCTCACTACCCTAAACCCTACTCCCAAAACTCCCTGAAATCCCTGAACCCTCCACCCTACACCCATAAACTCCTTAAACTCCCAAAAACCCTAAACCCTATCCCCATAAAATCCTTAAACTCCCAAAAAACCTAAACCCTATCCCCATAAAATCCTTAAACTCCCAAAATCCTAAACCCTACACCCATAGAATCCCGAAACCCCTAAACCCTAAGCCCTAAACCCCGCAACCCTCATGCCCTAAACCCTAAACCCTAAACTGCTCTGCCTCAATCTTGGCCTTCTTTGCCGCGGGCTCCGCCATGATTCAGCAGCAGCCCTGTAGGTCTCTGGAGCGCTACTGGGACAGCGGAAAAGAAAATTGGAAACTACTATAGTATATTGGGGATATATAAAGAAAATGGAAAAGAAAATGGAAACTACTATAGAAAATTGGGGTTCTATGGGTTTAGGGTTTAGGGTCTAGGTATAATGAAAAAGGAAATGGCAGCTACTATAGTATAGGGTTTGGGGTCTAGGGTTTAGGGTTTAGCGTTTAGGGTTTAGGGTTTAGGGTTTAAGGTTTAGGGTTTAGGGTTTAAGGTTTAGGGATTAAGGTTTCGGGCTCAAGGTTTCGGGCTAAAGGTTTAGGGCTTAAGGTTGAGGGTTTAGGGATTAGGGATAACGGAAACGAAAATGGAAACTACTATATAGTGTATTGGGCTTATATAGGGACAAGGGAAAAGAAAATGGAAACTACTATCTAGGGTTGAGGTTTCAGGGAGCCTCCCAAATTAGGGGAGTTAAAGGGGGATATAGGGGTTATATGGGGGTTCTACACAGTCCATGGGATATAGAGGTTATATAGGGGTTCTACAGGGACATATAGGGTTAGCGTACATGAGGTCATGCAGGAAGGAAGGAAGTATGTCCAACAACCATCGGAAGCTTGAAGAACGCCAAACGTTAGAAGATAACACGATGACCGTGTCTGTTGCTACGCATGTCCATGATACTAGACGCCCCCCCCACCCTACCATTAATGCCATTGCCTGCAAGTGTGCTGCAGATGTCCTGAATATCAAGATGCGCCAATTCCGCGTGGCTTAGGCAACAAGACCACTGATTAATAAAACCCCTCGTTTTAAGGGCCTTAACATTACGATTCCTATTACAATGCCCATATCATTAAGGGGAGGGGGTCTATTAATCAGAGGTCTAAATTACCCTTATTTAACCCTTATATTACCCCTATATAACCCTGTAAAACCCTATAAAACCTATATAACCCTTATATAACCCTTATTATAACCCTATAAAACTCTATAAAATCCGTATTTAACCCCGTATAAAACCCTATAAAACCTGTTTTGCCACCTACGCCGGGGGAACCCCAAGCTGAACGCATACAATCCGGCGGGTGGTGTCTCACAACTCGGATCCCGTATAAAGGGCCTTTAATGGAAACCACAAACAGGGAACCCCAAGAATATAGAAGGTGGGGGGTCCTCCTAACAGATCCCTGGGGTTTACGCTTTAGGGTCCATGTTGTTTTTAAGTGCCCAGACATACTCAAACGCGTGCTTCAGAATTGCAATACTCCCCAAACCCATTTACATTGTACTCTTGTACCTTCCGAAGAAGCCCAGCTATCTCCCTAAACCGTAACAGAAAGGACAGGTGTGACCTTTCTCAGCCTATGTGCAGCACAGCAACGCTAGGCTGGAACCCGGACCCCCTGCTCCTCTAAGCCTTTAAGGTACCGAATCTGCTCCGGAAGTGGGTTATAACAAGCCAAAACTTAAAACACCTGTTTAGGACACCTCGGCTGAAAACCCCAAACCCTAAGCCCGAAAACCCTTGAACCCTAGACCCTAAGACCTAAACCATAAAAGCTAAACCCTAAATCATAAGCCACCCTAAATCCCTAAACCCTTAATCCCTAAACCTAAACCCAAAATCTCTAAACCCTGAAGCCCTAAACCCTAAACCCTAAATCCCTAAACCCTGGAGCCCTTGATTCTGAACCCTGAAGCCCTTAAACTCAAAATTCCCTTTAACAAGGCAAAAGAAACCCATCTCAGGTCCCCACAGCTTTGGGCACAGGCCAGGTGAGGACAAAGCCAACTTTGAGCCGCCATGGTTTAGGGTTTTAGGGTTTAAGGTTTTGGGGTTTAGGGTTTTAGGGTTTGGGGTTTAGGGTCCAGGGCTTAGAGGTTTTAAGGGCTTTGAGGTTTAGGATATTAGGGGTTTAGGGTTTTAGGGGTTTAGGGCTTCGAGGTTTAGGGTTTTAGGGTTTAGGGCGTATTTTAGATTGGGCCCCTAGCCACTCGCAGTGATCACTTGGAATAAAGGGTTTAGGGTTTAGGGTTCGTACCACTTCTGTTTCTGGATGGGGGCCTTGACCCAAGCTGTATTGCAGTGGGCTAAATATTGAGCAATAAGCGTAAATAAAATGATGTACAGTTTGGTGCGTAGGCAATTATCCCAATCATCCCCATTGATGCAGGTCAAACTCAAGTCATCTTTTGACGCGTCAACCATCCAGACACGAGAGTTACTCGAAATGCTCATATAGATAACCGTGAAATGCTCATATAGATAATCCCTTCATGCTTACATTAACCGCCCCACCACACCTAATTATGTCCCCCAACCTTTCAGGTCTCTTATGGTGATGTTTCATAACTGGGTTTAGGGTTGAGGCGCTAAATATCTGCAACATATACGTAAGCCCTGCAGCAGGAATAGTGACAAAAGCGGTAACAATGATACTCAATAACAACAATAACAGTCATAATAACAATTGCAATGACAACAATAGTAAGAATAACAATACTTCGTGGCACTTCGGACCCCTACTAAGGGTTAACCCTTTTGGTAACTATAATAGGAGTATGATGGAGTCCCAAAGGGTTAAAGGTCTAAAGTCCAAGCTAGGTCCCAAACAGAAAAACAGTAGCATTTGCAGACCCTGGGCCTTCTGCTCACAGATCTGGAGCACTTGTCTAGCTTTCTGCACATCCTGCGTTTAAGGTGAGGGTTACGGGATTTAGGGTCTAGAGTTTAGGGGTTTAGGACTTAGCTAAGTCAGCCAAATGCTGCACGTAAAATTTGCGTGCCGATTTGCGGATTTCGCAAAAATTCAAAAATGACAGCATTACGTGTTCTTCCCGAAAACGCGGAAATCCAAGAATCCTTCGGTCCAGCCTCCTTGCCAGTTTACGGATTTTCGCAGAAATTTGCAAATTTTTGCAAAAATCTGGAAATTTTCGCAAAGATCTGCAAATTTTCGCAAAAAATTGCAAATTTTCGCCAAAATCTGTAAATTTTTGCATAAATTTGTAATTTTTCGCAATGTTCGAATTCTCAGGCTCTGGGCCCACAAGCCTTTATTCACAAATCCAAAAATTTTCGAATTTTCGCNNGTATTCGCCCCAAACCAAATCGCGTAAATATCGCTCATCGTTTCGCTGCCACATGGACTTACGGGCTCAGGGGTTTTAGGGTTCAGCGGTTTAGGATCTTCAGGTGGTTTTAGGCGCTTGGGGGTTTAGGGTTTAGGAGTAAGGGGTCTAGAGTTTAGGGTGTGGGGCACGGTTTCAGGTTTATACCGCTGGCGGTATAGGGTGGCAGGCCAGCTAGGTCCGGCGGACTTTTGTGTTCAGGAGCTCCTGAATTTTTGGGGGGTGCGGTGCGTATGAAATATTACATGAAGCTGACACCTCTTTTTTGGAAACTTCCGTTTCCAGGCTGGATGACCGGGCCATCCATAGACTGAATTCGGCAGCACAAGAGCTATAGTCTAAACTCCCAGTATCCCCCTTAATAAGCCCTATACCACTCCCCTAGATGATCCATTTAAACCCTAAACTCTAAACCCTACATAACTCCCCTCTAAGGAGTTTAGACTATGGCTGAAGCACTGAAAAAAAGCTCAGCTCCCGGCATCTTTGTGCTTTTCGGCTGGTCCGAAGTTGCCCTTAGGTCAGGGTTTAGGGTGTACAGTAGTATGTAGGGCTCAGAGTTTAGCTGCAAGATTGGTTAATTCAGGCTAGAGGGGGGGACATGGGGATACATGTGTATATTAAGTATATATGTACATATACATATAATCCCCCTTAAGTAGATAGAATATGGCTTTGGGTATATTATAACAAGATCCCCATATACCCCATATTCTATCTACTTAAGGGGGACTGCAAATATAAATATAAATATAAATATATATATATATATACAGGGAGAGAGGTTTGGGTGGTCAGCTTCACGGTTTAGGATTGTGGGCTAATGTAGTGTCCCTCTAAAAAGGGTTGTATAGCTTGGGAGGGATAATCGGAAAATCCATAATGGCTGGTTTTGCAGCATTTCCTACATCAAGTGCCGAATCATTTTGCTTCTCCTTCTTCTGGGCAGGACCCGACAAAGGGTAAGATGTAGCTCTACTCTTCAAACCCCTAAACCCTGAACCCCGAACCCCAAACCCTAAACGCTAAACCCTAAGCCCACAGGCTGAACCCAAGGTAGTTCCACTTGGCGCAACACCTGTATCATCCTTTTCGCAAAGGAGGAGGCGGTCACAAAGTTCTCGTTCTGAACACAGTTGCTGTTGCTCTTCGCCATCATTTCTTGCTCAACTAACTGCTGGGAAACATATCAGAAGTACCGGCCGCACTCCCACCACCTAGACCTATTTGCAGGTTCAGGGTAAGTATAGCCGAACTATACTTTTACTTATATCCCAATTGTAAGGCCCTTAGATCCCCCGAATATGGTTATAGTATGTTGTAGTTGGGTGATGGGTACCAAATAGACTCATGTCGTGATTGCCCTCAACCTCCAAGTACCATGCCGACAGCACCTTGAAACAGATGCCCATAGCCGTCTTCAGGGTCAGGAACTGATGGAATTGCTGCAGCTTACCTGTCGCGGGTTTAGGGTTCAGGGACCCATCTCGCGACTGCAGGCACAGAAGTAGAACCCGAACCCGGCACTCTTGTCGCGGGTGAGATAGGGGGGGCAGATAATTGCCAATGGCCTTTTGGAGGATCTTTAATGGTACAAGGACCCAGGACCATAGTATGTGCACTTACTTGGGCTTCCCTACATTGCAACCCCTATGAACCAAATATATCCCTAGTTTCCACTTCGTTGTCCATGTACTTTTCCATTTGATTCTCCATTCCTCTTGGGGTTACCAACACACGCGTGATATCATCCATATATATATGCCTGCATCACCCCCGCCAAAAGTCTCGCGTCTTGAATCATGCAGGGGTGACAGCACGTGAGGTAGGCGTTGAGCTCAATCTGTCTCGCTGCCTGGCATTGCGCGAGATATATCGGGGTTTCCAGAGATTAGGGGTCTCAATTCGGGGGGAGGGGGCATGGTATGGTGGTTATTTAGCGTTGTAGAGGGATGTAAAGGATCAGCACGGTTTAGGGTTTCTTTAGGAGTCCCTTTTAGGGGAGCCTATGACGAGGAATAAAATACATTGGCCCTATGTCACGGTCCGCTGTTTGCGAAAATTACGGTGCGGACCAGAACCCCAGCTTAAATCTCAAGGATCAGGCTAACCTAAACCCCGAAACCCAAAGCCACAAACCACAAACGGAAAGCCCCCCCTGCAAACACCCGTTTCCATGTCATTTCCATTTCGTCTCTATGAATAACTGCAGAACCCTAGCCCTAAACAACTATGAAGCCCTATAGAAACGCCTATGTCCATGTCAGTGTCGGCTTTCTTTTCCATGTGTTGCCCCAGTGTGGTAACTATACAGCCCCTGAACCATGCATAACACAGTAGTTGCAAGCCTCCTTCGAGTCCCAGAAATAAAATACTATATAACCGCAGTTTTCACGTCATTTTCCCTTTGCTTTTCCATTTGCTTCTTTATTAGTGGGGTATGTCCACTGTTAATGGTCCCCTGGTAGGCCTAAGATTGACAGTAACTCATATGAGCTACAATCTAAACTCCTAGTACCCGCCTTAATAAACCCTTTTTTATTCCCCTTATATGATCCCCTATATAACCCCCTTTGAGGGGTTTAAACCCTAAACCCTAAATCCCTAAACCCTCAATCCCTACATCCCTAATCCAAAAATCCTAAACCCTATATACCCCCCCCCCCCCTTTAACCCAAGGCTCATATGGTGCCTACATCCACCTGCCTTGTCTGGGGTCAGCTTCTTGCTGGTCACCTGCCGCTACCAGAAACTTCAGGCTGCAAGCACAGCTAGGGTTTGGTGTTTAGGGTTTAGGATTTAGGGTTTAAGGTTTAGGATTCAGGGTTTAGGGTTTAGGGTTTAGGGTTTAGGGTGTTTAGGGTTTAGGGTTTAAGGTGGGACTCTGTTTCAAAGGATATGCT
>CAJNIZ010044082.1:142031-158224 GCA_905231905.1 Symbiodinium pilosum
GGGTTTGGGGTTTAGGGTTCGGAGTCTAGGGTTTGGGGTTTAGGGTTTAGGGTCCCGGTGTACTCCCACTATCTGCCCAACGGCCTCTTCGAAGTCTCCTGCCGCGACGAGGTCTGCAGGGAGCTTTCGTCTTCTGAGCCACTTGACCTGGCCCAAGGGTTTACGGCGTAGAGTTTAGGGCTTAGGGCTTAGGGCTTAGGGCTTAGGTTTCAGGGTTTAAGGCTTATAGGGCTTGGGGTGTTAGGGCTTAGAGTTCATAGGGTGTAGGGCTCGGGGTTTGGCTTAGGGTGCAGCGCTTAGGGATTAGGGTTTACGGTTTAGGGCTTAGGGTTTGGGTTTTGGGTTTAGGGCTTCGGGTGTTTAGGGTTCAGGGTCAAATGGACTATGACATGAAGAATGAAATGGAAGATGAAGGGAAACTGGCATTGTATAGGGGTTTCTGGAGAGAACCTGAAATAAGCAGAATTCAGACTGTCTTCTGCACAAACCACAGTGGGGGGACGAGGTTGGGTGAGGGTCATGATAATCCGCCCAAAAAGAAACGGGCTTAAGGGTTTGGGGCATTGGGAGTTTATGAATATCACTAATACTGCTGCGGGCCGGGCTTATGCAATTTCAGGAAGGGATCTTTCACGCGCGGTGTGCTTTTGCTCACGCATCGCTTCCACACATTCAGGACACGTGGCAAGGCAAACCGCATTGAGCAAGACCTCATGAGGGCTCTGAGGAAACTGACAGCAGCTAAACAGGGTCGTGCAGGCCTACTATGGTGGTATGCCAGCTTTGGGGCTTGGGGTGTTTGGTTGGTGGTTGTAACAATAGTTGCGGTCGGCAAAGCTGGAATGCAAAGTTCACCTTCCACAGAAGCAGTAGTACGATAATGGTTGCCCAACAGACTGGATTCCGCGACATGTTGATGGGTAGTAGGCGTCACGGCTTTGCCGGGCTACCAGGCAAGCGCACAATTTGCTCGGCTTACTCGTCCTCTTCCTCTTTCTGCTGCTACTTCTACAAATCGTGCTGTGACTGCTACCTCTACCCCTTTTTTACATCTTGGTTTCCTGTGTAGGTGCAACAGGTGGGGTGCTGGATCAGGAGTGCTCAGCCGTATGTGCCCCTTACACAAGTTTCCGTAAGCCCTTGCATTCCCTCTTCTTTTTTGCTACATGCAAGTTCTCCCTACTTGCATTGCCACAAGAGACGACCAGCTAACTTTTCACCCTATGCAACACTATGCTGACCTCTTTTCTATTTTCAGAACCTGAAATTACCCAAGCCAAATGGGCATTGTCTTGTATATAAACCACCATTTGGGGCGCCCAGCCTTTATGGGTGTTGCCCAAAACTAGGGGTACCTCGCCGGGGGTCCCCATCATAAGGATTATAGCATTTGGGGATCTATACTCGGATGCCCCCCCAATGTACGAAACTACCATATAAACCTGCTTCAGCCTATAAAGCCCGGGTGCGCCTGGCAGCTATCACCCAGAGTGAGGTTCAAACCGCGCTCCTCGCCAAGTAGGAATCACAGGGATGCATAGGGATGTTTGATATTGAGGGTTAAGGGAATAGGGTCATAGCAGAGAATCAGATGGAAAATCAAATTAGGCGGGAGGTCACGTGGCCTTTAAATCCTATGTATCCGCGCCTACGTAGTCTGAGTATGGGTAATTTCCAGATTTTTCAACCATTAGTACAAAGGGAATGCCGGCTGCTTTCGTTTCTGTAGATCCTGATAGCCCAAGCATGTTTGAGCCGATGCACACAAGCACTGTCCAGTGATTTCCAAGAGACACCTTTAGCTGCTGATGATAGTAGATGTTAAACCTAATGACCGTACAGACCTTTTAGTACAAAAACATCAAGATATGCAACAAAGTCTACTCTTTTCATAATGATAGCTACGTGTTATTGTTGTTCCTCGATATCATCCCTCAACCCTTAACCCTGAGTAATCTCCTTGCATGTCCTATTTACTGCCCAGCAATGGTCCCAAGACCTCCAATCCTGCACCCAAGCCCTAAACATGTACCTCTGTACCCCTACACTAACCCTATTATATAATCTTATATGTCCTTGCTTCTCTTAGGGGATACTGGATGATACTACAGTTTAAGGGTCATAAGGGGATAAAATTGGTCTAGTACTTGTTCAAGCTTCTATGTTACCCGAACGCCCATTAAAACCCTACATGATCGTAGCTTCATTTCAATTTCCCTTGTCTTCTCCGCTTGGTTCTCCATTATTCGATCCTAAATCCCCCATGTTCCGATATAACCCCTAGGACATGAACCGCACCTCGCCTAAACCATAAACCCTAAACTCCGGCCCTCTATGAACCCACTACATCCACAAAACAAAAAAAAACTCCAGTGAATACCACACACCCTGCATGATCTTTATCAACAGTATGAACTTCTTGAAAAAGAATCGGCCATAAACCCCAAACCCTAAACCCAAAGCCCTAAACCGTCAACCCCAAAACAAATCCCTAAACCATAAAAACCCCAAACGCCCAATGCTAAACCCCAAACCCCAAAAGAAATCCCTAAACCCTAAACCCACAACCCTAAACCCTAAATGGTAACTTCCATTTTCTTCTCCATTATCCCCTACATAGCCCCCCTTCTAAGGAGATGTTGACTATGGCTCCTATAAACCCAACCTGGGCTCCTTAAGACCCTAAACCCTAACCCCCCAACCCTAAACCCTAAACCCTAAATCCAAAAACAAATCCCTAAACCCTAAATCCTGAACCCTAAACCCTAAACCCTAAATCCTAAGCCCTAAACCTGGGTTCCTTAAGAACATGGGGCACTTGGAGCCTCCTCCTGTGGCTCCGCGGACGTGGGGAGCAGGCCGCCAAGATCACCCAGGTCCAAGTCCCCTTCCAGTCTTCTGCTTGCTTTAGGGGTTGAGGGGTTTAGGGGTTTAGGGGTTTAGGGTGTAAGGTTTAGGGGTTTTAGGGTTTAGGGGTTTAGGAGCTTAGGGGTTTAGGAGCTTAAGGTTTAGGATTTAGGGCTTAGGGTTTAAGGATTATGTGGGGTTATACAGGATCCTTTGCCCCCAGAACCATAAATCCCAAATCTGAAATAAGGCCATTCGCGTACCATCTTCTATAGAAACCACCCCTTCAAAATGAGGGCGAGGTAATTTGAACTTGATTGTTTGGGGGGTTGGAAGGCTTCAACTTTGGAATCCCATTTTTCCAGCTTGTCTCGGATTTAGGGATTAGGATCTAGGGCTTAGGGCTTAAGATTTAGGGCTTAGGATTTATGGTTTAGGGCTTAGGATTTAAGGTTTAAGGCTTAGGATTTAGGGTTTAGGGCTAAGGATTTAGGGTTTAAGGCTTAGGATTTAGGGTTTAGGGCTTAGGATTTAGGGTTTAAGGCTTGGGATTTAGGGTGGCTTAGGATTCAGGGCTTAGAGTTTAAGGTTTAGGGCTTAGGATTTAGGGTTTAGGGCTTAGGGTTTAGGGCTTAGGATTTAGGGTTTAGGGCTTAGGATCTAGCGTTTAGTGCTTAGGACTCAGGAATTGGGGGTTTCCATAGGTAAGGGTTGCTTTTTCGGGGCAACTATGGTAAGTAAGGATTATAACTTTGGAGGTCTACAGTTGTGGGTGGAGAGGTGGAGGTTGCGGGTTGCACTTAACAGGACCTCACAGTTTCTGGCCACAGGGTCTGGATGTTGCAAGCTTAAAGTTTGGATCTTTTGGTGGGTTTTGGGTTTAGGGGCTGTACGTGGGGGCCACCTCATTTTGGATGAATACCCCCGCAGCCGTCAGGCATTTAACCCCTACATAACCCTAGTTGCCATTTCGTTGTTCAGTAGATTTCCCATCTGATTCTACATTATGCTATATAACCCCTATACAATTCCTGTAACGCCTATATAGCCCATATGTAGCCCCTATATAACCCTGTTGATAGGAAATCTCGATGGATGATGCAGGAGCTTTCTGTAGGAGGAGGTGTGCTAGAGGCTTCTATAGCCGGCTTCGGGTTTCTGTGAGTTCTGCAGCAAGTATGTAGCCTTCAGGGATTAGGGCATCAAGTTCAGGAAGCATGCATAAACTCTGAACCCCAAACCCCTAAGGCTACCGGGAGGGATTGTATCTAGCCAGGCACCCAGGACTGATGTTATGCAGGAGTCAGGCTTCTTGTGCCTTGACTCCGGTTTAGGGGTCTAGGGTTTAGGGCTTAGGGTGTATGGTCTACTTGGTGCGGCCAGGGGGACTTAGTGGGTAGGCTTAATGGGGATAACTAGGGTTACTATATGGGTTGTATGGATTACTAACCTACTTACTTAGTCTCCTTGACCCTCCAAGTAGGGTCTAGGGTCGAGGATGGAGGGTTTATTCAGGGTTCCTGGGTTATACCCCTAAGGTCGGACTCCTGAAAGGTTTCCCCAAGATGGCCCTAATATAGCCCATGTATAAGCCAATGTAGTCCCCAAGGGTCCCTTAAAAGGATCCCAAAACCCACGGGTACAACCCTAGGGGTTCAAGCCTGAAACCTTTCAGTTGAGGGATGCTATGAAGTATTCAGGCTTCTCGTGCCTTGCTTCAATCCCAGACCGGGAAAGCCAAGGCCGCAAAGGTATTGCTATTTCTCACGTGGGATGGTCCTGGGGTTCTTAGGCCTTGTAGTCCCCCTTAAGTAGATAGAATATGGCTTTGAGTGTATTATAATAAGATCCCCCTATACCCCATATTCTATGTATAGGCATGTCTTGCGGATGATGTTGACTATATGGTGTAGGGTTTAGGGTTCAAGGTTTCCCCCAAAATGCAAGCCCTTTCTTGGGAGGTTCCCTCTAATCGGGGATTACTGCATTGGGATCTATTCTTTTACAGAAACCCCATATTGTTTAGGCTGGGCCCCCGCCAACCAATAGTAACCACAATGGATAACTTTAATTATATTAGGGCCCCTATGTATTCCTAATATACCACTTGAGAGAGTCAGGGAGACTTAGTAAGTAGATTAATAACCCCTATAACCCATATAGTAACCCCATTTATCCCCATTATTAACCTACTTACTAAGTCCCCCTGACCCTAAATCATAAACAATAAATGATATATATATATATAGCAGTTTCCATTTTCTTTTCCATCACTATATAACCCTATATGATCCCTTTATATCCCTAAACCCTACACCCTAAGTCCCCTTGACCCCCCAAGTAGTGGGTAGGGCCCCTTGACCCTAAACCCTAAACCCTAAACCCTAAATCATTTTTAGCAGTTTCCATTTTCTTTTCCGTTATTCCTATATAACCCTATATAACCCTATACAACCCCTATGGAATAGATGGGTAGTTCCCAAAATGGTAGGAGCCTAACCCAACATATTGTTGCAAGCTTTTCAGGCTTATTGCAACTCTCACCTCGACAAGCATCCCCCTAAACCCCCCACCATCTCAGTCCAACCCCAAGCTCTGCAGTTTAGGGTTTAGGCTTTGGGCTTTAGGGTTTAGGCTTTAAGGGGTTCAGGCTTCAGGGTTTAGGATTTGAGGGTTTAGGGTTTGCGCTTTAGGTTTAGGGGTTTAAGCTATGTAAAGCTGCAAGCCCTACATCCGAAGATCTACATACGGAAATTTCAGATCCCGAAACTTATTGGCGGTTCGCAGGGATCTGTATGTAATGTACTACGGAACAACAATCTCTGCGCGTCATTCCTTCATCCTCGCTAAGCGCTTCCTCCTACACCAAAACTGTAGTTTCCTCAGACCTATACTAATTATCATATTTCTAATATTTCCGTAGGGTTATACCATAATGAAAATGAAAAAATACATTTAAAAAAAATCCTAAGGACTGTACAGAAAAAATGTTTCCGGGCCCTTTCCTTCATTCCCTCCTTCACTCGCTCCTAGCCACCCTGGAGCTGGAGCCCTAAACCCGAACTCACATTCTGTTGGGTTCAGGGTTTAGAGTCCAAGGTTTGCCCATAAACTCTTAACCCCGAACCCTAAACCCTGAACCCTAAACCCTGAACCCTGAACCGTAAACCTCCTCAGTCCCTACGAACCACAAGCAAGGAATGTCCCACCTCCCCAGTCGCCACCACCCATGTCTGCACCCAAGTCGAGACCAGCTTCCTTGACCGACTGGTGCTTCAGGGGGGGAACCCGGGGGCGGTACACTAGACCAGGTGTTTGAAATAGCCGGGTTTGGGGTGGCCGGGTAGTAGAGCAAACAGTACTGTAGAGGGGGTGAAATAATGATGATTGTAGCGATCCACTGTAGGGATCCACTCCCCACTCCCACTGAAGCATCAGTCAGTAAGGTCTGCACGCGTAGGATGGCCACTACCCACTTAAGGTCCACAGTTTAGGGTGCAGGGTTCTGTCCTTTTTCGAGGGTCTTGTCGGGCCTGGGACTTGGGGATTAGGGCGATGGGTTGAGCATAGAAGGTTCTGCGGATTCAGGAAACCCTACACAGTCTACAGGGCATCACCCGAAACCCCTAGCATTGCGACTGCTGGGTCTTCGTAACGCAGATCCCCTGCAGAGTGTCATCTACTATAGAATACCATTTGCTGAGTTCCTTCGCCGCAAAAAATAAAAGCCTTTGTGACAGGATTACAGGATCTCCATAAAGGTTTTGGGGTGCAGGGTCTAAGGGTGATGATAGGATTATAGGAATCCCAAAATGGTTCAGTGTACCTATGCAGCTACTAACTAGGCTGTTCTTGCGGAGCAGGTCACACGTAAAGCAGCTGTACGGTGAACAGTGCCAAACGGGAAGGAGAAAAGCCTTGAAACTGCTGAGAACAGTCTTACAACATAGGGCTGACCCTAAACAACGTAGCTGTTGCTTCCATTTCTTTTCCACTTCACCTATCCCTATATAATCCCTACACAATCCCTATATAATCCTAATTGTGGAGAGCCCCACCTGGGTTCTTCTTGGGTCGGGATCTACCACAATGTTGTGTTCTTACCATCACCGAATTGCCCGAGTGCAGTCCTCCTCTCCCCAGGCGCCGCCACCCAGAGCCTCTGTATCCTGACAGGGCGCGAACTGCATGATCTTACTTACTGTACATCATTTGAGCCATTGTCTAAACTCCTAGTATCCCCCTAGTAACCTATAATCCCCTATATATCCCCCCTTAAGGAGTTTAGACTGTAGTTCATTTAACCTGGTGGGCTATCAAAAGAGTAGGTCTTAAAGTCCATACAAGTAGGTGGAAATCCTTATGAGGGATGATGCCTTTTTTGGAGAAGCTCCTTGGTGAAGCTCCGGCAACCCTAAACTCCAAAAACTATTGTTGCTTCCATCTTCTTTTCCATTTCCTCTATCATCCTCTATCCTTATATAACCCCTACATAATAACCCACATGTAATCCCTATCTTTTCCCTGAATAATCCCTATATCACCCTAAACCTAAACCCTACGCCCTAACCCCTAAACCCTATAATCCCTTTAATCCCCATGGCCTCTGGATTTTCCTCTGCATCGAGGAATGCCTCGGACCCCGGCATTGGGGGAGGCGCGGCTGCCTGCGACCAGAACGAGTGTGAGCTAACTTTAGGGTTTAGGCTTTCGGGTTTAGGGATTTTGGATTTAGGGATTAGGATTTGGGGTTTTAATTTTGAGGTCATATGTAAAGATATATATGTATTCTGTAAGAGTCTGAGGGTTTGGGGTTCAAGGTTTAGGGTATGGGGTCTGAGGCGTAGCATTTAGGGTTTAGAGTTTAGGGTGTGAGGTATCTCAAGATGCTAATTCCGTGGGCCCCGCTATAGAAGTATCGTATACGAGGTGGAATGTTCATTATTGAGGTAGTTTCCCTAGCAAAGCCCTGGTCAATATGGCCAGCAAGCCATGCCTCCCAAGGGATCCAAAAGATCCTTCAAGGGGTCAACCGTAAACAATATACTTGCTGCTATATTCCTTTCCACTTCCTCTATCCCTGTATAATCCCTATATAACCTTGTATATCCCTATATATCCTTACATGTCACCATAGACGCTTGTATATTTAGTCCCCTTTCGGAAGTGGGACCAAGTTGGGCTCAAAGCCTCGAAACTGCTTTTCTCGAAGATCTTTTTTGTCGACCTGGGCAACGAGCATAGTAGTCCCCCTTGAATTTGAAGGCTTATGGTTTGAGTTTGGGTCTGGGGTTCAGGGTTTGGGGTCTGGGTTCTAGGGTTCAGGGTTTAGGGTATGGGGGGATGTTATGATGAAACTGGGCAAGTCCGTTATGTTCTATCTACTGAAGGGTGACTGTATGCGAACCCCGCTGCTGCTGGCTGATAGCTGCTTCTCTCCTCCCCCTAAGAACAACTCCTCCTCACAAGCCATTGCTTGTTGTTGATTTCATTTTTAATTGGGAGGGGGCCAATTATTAGGGGGAGGTGATTGCTTTGCCTCCTCAATACTTAGTCCACATTACCCTGGGAAGCGAAAGGGATCCATTTTACATGAACATAACGAATCCTATACACCAAAAAGTATAAAGGATCCTGAATAAGCCCTATATATCCCTATAATATCCTAGAAGATCCCTATCTGAGCCATAGTCTAAACTCCTAGTATCCCCCTTAATAGCCCCTTTTGTAGTCCCCTAAAAAATCCCCTATATAACCCCCCTTTAAGCAGTTTAGATTTTTGCTCCTTTAAACCCCTATACCCCATCCAGAATAGAGCCGCTACCCAGCTATGGCCCCTGACGTTAGCAGCGGCCAGTTTCCGGAGTCACCGACGCCGGGTCGGCAGAGAGGCACGGGAGGGACAAGCCTCGGCGCGAACAAAACGTTCCCAAGCTACTTGGAAGTTATATTGGGATTATATGGGTAATTCCCAAAATTGGGGGTCCTATTTTGGTACCCCTAAATATTAGGTGCCGTAATGAGTCTATAACATTCTCTAACCAAAAGGGGCCCATAATTTTGGGAACCACCCATATAGGGGGTACACATAGGGTTATATAGGGCTATTCATATAGGAACAATGGAAAGGAAAATGGAAACTGCTGTGTATTATTTAGGGTTTAGGGTCAGGGGGACTTAGTAAGCATGTTAATAATGGGGATAACTAGGGTTACTATATGGGTTTTATGGGTCACCAGCCTACGTACTAAGTCCCCCTGTCCCTCCAACCCGAAACCTTGAAGCCTAAACTCTGTAATATAGTAGTTCCCATGTTCTTTTCCATCATTACTAAATCCCCCTGACCGTCCACGTAGTCTCAAGAGGGTCACGCTAGGTGTATACTCACTTCTTGCATGTATCTGGGGTGACCCAGATCCACTCGAAATGACATGAGCCATAGTCTAAACTCCTAGTATCTGCTTAATTAATCACCCCCATAATACTCCCCTACATAACCCCCCCCCTTAAGGAGTTTAGACCCTCAACCCTAAATCCTACACCCTACATAACCCCATCTAAGGAGTTTAGACAGCAGCTCACATGTCCACGCATCTCCTTTTCTTGCCGCATGCCTCTGGCTTTCTCGTGCTGACTCCGCGCATACAATCATGCAGAAGCTCTCTGGGATAACATGGTCAACCGGCAGAAGATGTCATGCTGCACATCTGAGGAACGCTTTTGGACACAAGATACTCCGCAGCAGCCAAACACTCTCATCCCAGGAGGAGTGCGCCAACGTTCTGCCTTGCGCTTGCCATCGCAAGGATTGTAGGCTGGCTGGCGAATCTTTGAGACTGCTTGCATAGATGGCAGCTCCACATGAAGGGCAGGACTTGGAGACCACCATCCCACAGTCGCTCAAGACCATGGCATGCCAAAAGTCAACATGGTGCTCTCACCAGCCAGCGTTCTGCAACGTAGTCTTCTGCAAGGCTCAAGGTGGATCTCCCCTTTCCGACTGCTGCTCCGTGCGCGTTCTGCCGCCGACGCGGATGCTGAGCCTAGCGTCGTTTGTGCAGCGGCGGTGGCTCGAATTCGATCAGTCGACATGGAAAATTCAACTCATGGGGCCTCGCCAGGGTCTTGCACTTCACTTGTCGACTGCGCCGATCTCGGACGTGCTTCCGAGGCCTGCGCACTCCAATTGATTGCCCCTGTTAGTGGCACCAAAAACTCCAGAACCTTCTTCTGGTACTCTTTCCTGAGTTGTGCTTGACAAGCTTAACTCAAATCGGTGGCGGATGATAAGAGGATCTTGGTGACCCCGACCTTTAGAATAAGGGCTTATGAATTATGTGACAGTTAGAGGGTCCTAGTTTTGCGATCAGGACACCCTGTAAATGATGCAAGCTCCTCAAGATTGCAATGTCTCTTCCCTAACCTTATTGTGCTTAAGGCAGACTGGGGGAGTGGATGCCCGTAACCATCTATATGAGGCCTGTCAGATACTACGTGTATATAGGCTGCTGTTAAGACACTTGAATTAAGCTACCGAAATATGGGTATATAGTAACTAATAGGGTTTCCTTATTATATTAACTTAATTTAAATTCCTTAACAGCACCCCAGATATTCACTCCCTCCTTTCCCCTTGAAGCAAAGGCAAATAAGCCCTGTACACTGTACACCCCTATATAGGTTTCCATTTGACATCGGATAAGATTGTCAATTTGATTCTCCATCATTCTATCCCCAAATCCGCCAAATCCCTAGATCATCCACCCTAAACCCCACGCCCCAAACCCTAAACCCTAAACTCTAAAACCCTAAACCTTAAACCCTAATTCCCTAAATCCTAAACTCTAAAAGCCTAAACCTGTAACCCTAACCCCTAAACCCTAAAACCCTAAATCCCTAAATCCCTAAACCCTAAAACCCTAAACCCTTAATCCTAAACCTTCTATATCCCTATATATCCCAGCTTCAGGCTTTCTTTCTGTTTGAAGCTCAAGGCCAGGTACAGCTGCCGGGTGGCTCCCCAAAGGCCAAAGCCTATCGGGTTTGCGGTATAGGGTTTAAGGTTTGGGATTCAGGGTGGGGTTTAGGGTTTGGGATTCAGGGTTTGGGGTTCAGGGTTTGGGGTCTAGGGTTTAGGGTCGTCTGCCTGCGCAGCGCTGAGTATCCATGCGCCGATGGCGCCACCCCATTTCTGTTGGTGGCGGCACGTCTTGCGCCCAGCGAACTTCGTGCAGTGCATATGTCCAAGAATTCATCGAAATTGGGCTTTCAACTAAAAATCCTCACCCGCCGTGAAACATCACAGCCTACCACCCCAATTACTTCCTCCTATTAGGGTTTCCCGGTTCAAGATCATTTTGTCGCTTCCGACCGTCAAGTGAACATTATCATTACGTGCCCGCCGCAGGCGCCGCCTCCAGATCCTCCAGAGTTTTCAGGGCCTGCAGGGCCTCCAGATTGTCTACCTCCGGGCTTCCAGGGCCTCTCCTCCTCCCCAAGCCCCTCTGTCTGCAGCCAGGGGCTAGGACGACCCCAGAGACCCTTCTGGAAGAAAGGCGAAAATGTGGGGAGGCGGGTATTCTGTTGTAGAGATTTGGTACACTGGGGTCGCTGGGGACAGGGCTGTGCCTCCTGATGTACCGGAGGAGCCCAAAGGGGCTTTACTCTCCAAAGGCTCCGAATGCCTTACCCAGTACGGGTAAAGGCTGACGTGTTTCTTCAATGTCTGACCACCCTAGTAACAGGTGGGAACGGCCAAAGATGGCCGGGTGATAAACCCGGGGTGATCTTTTTTAAGCAACCCTTGAGATCTTTATGTCTGCCCCATAGGCACTATGGTTCTTCAGTTTGGGTTTAGGGTTTGGGGTTTGGGGTAGGGGTTGGGATTTAGGGTTGAGGGCTCGCCAACTTGTGGGTCTTTTGCAGCCAGAGAGAGTATACAGGGTCTAGCAAAGGAACCTTGCATCTAACTTCTCCTTTTCAAAGTGCAAGAACGGTAGCCGTTCACAACCCTAAAACCCCAAACCCGTAAACCCTAAACCCCTGAACCCCTAAACCGAAAGGGAAATCTCCAAGTTCCATGCAAGGCAGTCCCACTCCTCCGATCAATGGCGAAATAAAGCTAGCAAGCTGGCTGTCCCTGTGGGTATTTCCAAACATCGGGGTCCCCGCTGGGTTTTGGGTTTAGGGTATTAGGGTTTAGGGCATACGCCAGAAAAACCATAATTCATGTTACCCAACCCTAAACCCTAAACCCTTAAACCCTAAACCCTAAACTAAGAATGGACCTTCCTCTCGTGGGAACCCCAGCGGCTGGCTACGTCAGCCCAACTGAACAGTCAAGAAATTACGAGACACAATCCGTACATACTTCTATAGATAGTCCCCCTTAAGTAGATAGAATATGGCTTTGGGTATATTATAATAAGATCCCCATACACCCCATATTCTATCTACTTAAGGGGGACTATAGCTCTATGTCTCTGCATATACCCGCGATTTCCGTAGAAAACCCCTTGCGTGGGGATATATGAGCCATAGTCTAAACTCCTAGAAAGGGGTTATATGGGGGATGATATATGGGACAACTAACAGGATTTCTAAGGGGGCTACTAGGAGTTTAGACTGTGGCTCACATACGCATATATGTATACTACTGGTACGGACAGAATGTACGAGCCAGAAGTGCAACTTCTTTCAGAACTACCCCCCGATCAACACCCATGTAGACCCGTCTTAAGAGGACTGTAGTCTTTACAGGGCCGGTTTTGGACTTCCAGGATAATTTGGCAAAATCCTATACCTTACATATTGCTGTGTATCCCTATATACCCCGGTATACTCCTTCTAATCTTAATTTGGGGGAATAACCCTATGAAACCTTATATGACCCACATAACCCTATATAACCCTATATAACCTCGTACAATCCCGTGTAACCCTATAAAACCCTATAAAACCTTGTATAACCCCATAGAACCCTCTGTAACCCTTTCTCACCCTACAAAGCCCTGTAACTCCTACCCTAACCCTAAACCCTAAACTCAAATAACCCCGTCACAACCCCAGTCACTCCCGGCAGTAAAAGGCCTATGCAGCTGGCGTCCCAAAGATACCAAATGGCAGGCCAGCGTAGCAGTGCTTGGGCCGGGCCGGCCTGTGCAGAGTTGCTTGCTTTAGGGTTTAGGGCGTTTAGGGTTTAGGGTTTAGGTTCTAGGGTTTGAGGCTTTGGTGATAATTTTAATTTTCATGTAGCCGCTCTATTCAAAAGGGGTGTTGGGGTAATGCGGACCGAAGTCGGAGCCTCGAAGGTGGACAGAATGGGATTGGTGAGGGGCTATACCATAACACAATGGTTAGGGTTTAGGGTTTATACATGAGGACTACGGTAACTATCGTGGCAGCAGTCAAAAGCGTGGCTGGGCCGACACACAACATCTGGCGTAGCTGACCCATCTAGCCCTCAAACTAAGGGCTCCCCTTGCATTCCTCAAAATACGACGATCACCATCACAAGACATCCCAAAGGTTCGAAACCAAGAATCCTGAAATCCTGTCGTTACGTGGCCCTCTACCCCTGCATGACCCTGAAGGTGGTAGTTTCCCAAAATAAGGGAACCCCAATATAGAACCCAAAATATTACAATCCTTATTATGGGGACCCCCAAAATGGTACCCCTAATTTTGGGAAACCCCCAGGTAGCCTGTGCGACCCCCTTCAAGGGAGATGCCTCCAGGGCTGATCGGGGTGCCCTCTGCAGAAGCCTTGGATTTTGGGAGGAGGGTTTAGGGTTTAGGGTTTCGGGTTTAGGGTTTAGATATTCGGGGTTCAACCTGCAAACTTGCAGAAAATCCATTCAAGCTAAGGGGAGTAGGGGAACTCCTAAACCCTAATTACAGAAACCGAATCACTATTACTGTTGCGATTATCATTACTGTTGCTAGTATTCATATTCTTCGTGAGAGTATGGCCTGCGAGTTCCACGAAAAATGTCCTCATGTTGTGGGCCTCCCAAAAAAGTGGCCACAACTTTAAAAATTCCCCATATGGATGTTTACCCTGGGTTCGGGTTTAGGGAATCCTGGAGTAATCCTTAAAGCAGACTGTCCCGGGGAACTCCAGACTCTGCAATGTATCCCCTGTATCTCTTCCAGGGTCCCCTGAGGCAGTCTGTTCGGATCCTACGCTCTTCACCCTAAATACCTCAATATACCCCTAGATCCTAAACCCTACATGCCGCTACATCTCCCTAACTACCTCCAAAAAAAGCACTTTGGAGAAACCCCTAGCGCGAGGCGGGACATGCCATGGCCTCTGAGTCGGACGCAGACTTTGGATGGGTTTGGGTCGCGGGTCTCTGGCATTTATACAGGGATGGGTTGAGGGTTTAGGGCTTGGGGTTTAGAGTTGCCTCAGCCCCTAAACCCTGAACCAAAAAAGAACAAACCATTAAAGTATGATTGACTTCACCCAGAGAGGCTCAATTCCCAGCGCCGAGCTCAGCAAAAGCCCTGCGGCCCAGTCCTTTGGCATTTTCTGTAGGGGATAAATTAGGAGGCCCCGTACCCCTGCAGTAGTGGTAGAACGGGCATATGGAAGGACCCTAATCTAATCACCGTTTTCCCTTATAGTCACTATTGCCTGGTTGCGGTGTCCGCCTAGGGGATGCATATTATGGTTCGGAGCAACTACAGGCGAGGAGTTACCCGAGGGGGAGTTTGTTTCGAAGGGGTATCTAAGGATCATGGGAGGTTATATAAGGGGTACGCAGAGCTTTTAAAGGGTCCTTACATCGCAACTCCCCTCCTGTAATTGCCTAAGTTATGCAAGAATCTGTGTGGGTTAACCCAGACCCCTGATTATATTACGGGCCTTCAAGGGAGGGGGTTGTTTTATCATGGTAGTTTCCAGCCTATTTTTCATTATCCCAATGTGTAACCACGTATAATCCCTATATAATTATAACCCAATCTTTAGGCCCTTAAACGGAGGGGGTCTACATTAGAGGATAGGGGCTATGCAGCTCACGAGGCATCTTGGCAAGTGCTGAACCCAGACTGCACTCCTACTGGTGCTTCCGGGGAGTGGGGGAGTGAATATAAGTGCCATTGTAGGGGTATGGTCCCCCTTACGTAGATAGAATATGGCTTTGAGTACATTATAACAAGACCCCATATACCCCATATTCTATCTACGCAAGGGGGGCAAAATGTATATACATATATATATATATATATGAGATACTTTAAACTCCTTAGAGGGGGTTATATAGGGGATTGTATAGGGGCCTACTATAGGGCTTATTGAGGGGGATACTAAGAGTTTGGACAATAGCTTATATGAGGATTATACAGGGGTTGTTATAGGATCCACTGCCCCACTCTCCCTTAAGCACCAGTAAGTAACGATCTTTGGGCAGCGTCTACAGTCTGCAGTATACTGTCCCTAGACCCTAAACCCTAAACCTTAAACCATAAACCCTAAACCTTAAACCCTAAACCCTAAACCTTAAACCCTAAACCCTAAACCTTAAACCCTAAACCCTATCCTGTTCTTCTCACTAGTTTTACTTGGTTTCTAACTGATCTAGCAGAGGGGCCAGCATCATCCACTGCTTAGTGCCCAGCAGGAGACCAGCCAGGGTCCCTTTAAAGGGGATATGGGGGTTCTATTGGGGTTATATATGGTACCATATATGGGTTAAATAGGTTTAAGGTTTAGGGTTAAGCCGAGACTCCACTCTGGCAAAGCTGAAGCTCTGGTGCGACGTGAGTATTGCAAAGAGGCCAATCTGCTCCACTATCGCTTTCAGCTGCAAGCGCGTGCTCCTTTCTTGGAGGTAAACCCTAAACCCTGAACCTGCATGGCAACTGCGAAGAGGTTTCCAAAATCAAGGGTTCCTTTTTGGGGGCCTGATGACAGGGCTGTTTTGTATTTGCGGCTGTATTGTCTATACGGGAACCCTTATTTTGGAAATACCCCTGAACCCTAAGCCCTGAACCCTGCACCCTTGGCAGCACACTGCGCTAAGTTCCCATCAGTGAGGCACCCAGCTGTTCCAGCGGGAGAATTGCCATGCTCAGGTCCTGAGCCGCCCAAACGGTCGAGCGGTTTCAAGGTTCCCCCCAGTTTTTGTCAGCCCCTCTTTGATGGAGTTAAAGATGGGGCCGAAGACCATCAAAATAGTCCTAAAGACCGTAAACCCTGAACCCTTAACCTTGAACCCTGAAACCTAACCCTACCTGAACCCCAAAAGTGGGCAAAATAATAGCCCCAAACCCCCAAACGTAGCCCAAAAGGCAAATATTTCACATACTTTTGGGGTTCAGGTAAACCCTAAACTTTG
>CAJNIZ010044082.1:159003-169209 GCA_905231905.1 Symbiodinium pilosum
GCAAGAATTAGCGGACAAGGCCAACAGTCTGTTTAGTCCTTCAGGGCTAAGAGTTTAGGGTTCAGGGCTTCGGGGCTGAGAGTTTAGGGCTCAGGGCGAGTCTTGGGGTCAGGGCTTAGATTAAAGGGCCCAGGGCTTAGAGTTTAGGGTCCAGTGCTTCAGGGCTTAGAGTTTAGTCTTAGTGTTAGAGTCTTAGAGTTTAGGGCTCTAGGCTTAGAATTTAGGGTTCTAGGCTTAGAGTTTAGGTTTCAAGGCTTAGAGTCTAGGGTTCAGGCTTTAGAGTTTAGGGTTCAGGGTTTAGAGTTTAGGGTAGACTTTAGGGCTCCAGAATTATTAGTTTAGGGTATAAGTTTCTGAATGATGTGGGACCCGATGGGCGGGTGGGTATACTGCTATTGCTTGGGAGATCTGCTCGTTAAATGAATGCTTGAACTTGAGATGCCAAACCCTTAACCCTAAACCCCAACCCCAAACCCTAAACCCTAAATCCTAAACCCTGAACCCTGAACCCCTAAACCTTAAACCCTAAACCGCCTTTGTGGGCTCCTTGAATTTAGGGCCGTAGTACAACGGCGACCCCACAAATGAAGGTATATGTCACTTGCGTTTAGGGTTTGGGGTGTAGGGTTTAGGAGTACTGCACCCACCCAGTAACAACCGATGATAGGGTTAATTTCATAGGAGTACACAAAGCGTCGCCCCAGTTTTTTCCACTTCCATGAAATGTCCACTTTTCGTGCGGCCAACGAATGCGGCATGCAGCAGTAAATCAAGTTAGACATCTGAAGTGTTTAATTCGAAACGAGATTAATTGGAGGTTTTGAGGATATGCTCAGCATGACATGATTTCAGGCTTACATAATAAGGGATTTTGGTAACCCCAACCCCCAACATTAGGACCCTATGACTATCATATGATGGTTATAGGGTCCTAATTTTGGGGGTTGGGGTTACCAAAATCCCCTTATTATTACAGGCCCAACATATCCCTGAAGGCGACCCTGCAATCCTCGCAGGCCTCGCCTCGAGCGCAAGAACGCCGACTGTCTGCCAAAGGCCTACACAGCGAGGCATGCCAGGCACATTGTGTCCTACAATGCACCTCTGACCACTATATGAGTCTTAGTCTAAACTCCTCAAAGGGGGGGTTATATAGGGAGTATTATAGGGGGTATTAAGGGGGATACTAGGAGTTTAGACTAAGGCTCATATGTCCCTATATACCCTTATGCACCCTAGATATGGTATATCCCTAAACATCTGCTAGCCAGCTTCATAAACAGGCCTATTTGTCAACCCGTCTAGATGTAGAGAGTGCATGCAAAATTTGGCTGAGTAGCCTGGGTGAATGCCTCTTGGACATGCCAGGAGTGAACTCAGTCTATCCTTAGAGACAAACTGGAGCAACAGGGCAGAAAGTCAGGTACTAGCACGATTGCTACTACTATTACTGTTACTATTATAATTACTATTATTCTTACTATTACTATGACAGGCTGCGTTGCAGCCATGCCATCGCAAAATGTTGCAAGCCGAGTTGCAGATAGCACCTGGAACAAGCGCTCAACATCCTTCCAGCAAAAGGATCTGAGGTGCAC
Source organism: Symbiodinium pilosum (assembly GCA_905231905.1). Classification (NCBI taxonomy): domain Eukaryota; class Dinophyceae; order Suessiales; family Symbiodiniaceae; genus Symbiodinium; species Symbiodinium pilosum. Next base: position 160,602 of record CAJNIZ010044082.1, read on the forward strand.
CACCGCAAAGGCACAAGAAGTTCTATGATATGCAACTTCTGCATCATCTGAACTACCTTCTAAACTCCTTGAAGGGGATAATATGGGGGACTACTATAGGTTCAGGGGGATACTAGGAATTTAGAATATAGCTCATCTCAGCGCCAAGGTCTTGATGGAAACGTTCACTTAGCACCCGGTCCTTGACATCTGCGACCTCTCAGGCCCAGGCGCTGGGCTTAAGCAAGCAATGCTAGTTGACGAGGCACGGAAGTGGAGCTTCCATTCAAAGAGGGGCCCTAGTATAGACTCCGGAAAAACTAGAAGCCTTAATGTGGGGACCCTCAATAAGGTACCCCCAGTCTTGGGAAACCCCCCAGTAGGGCATTCTTAAGCTTGACCAAGAAAAAAACTCCTAGGGCTCGTATCTAACATCCTCTGAGCTCGTGACCCGTGCAAAGGGCAGAGCAAGAAGCACCTGCTTGGAGATACCTAATACTTGGGGGGTCAGGGGGGCTTAGTAAGTAGTTTAATAATTGGATAAATGGGGTTACTATATGGGTTACAGGGGTTATTAACCTACTTGCTAACTGTCCCTGGCCCTCCAAGCGGTGCTTACAGAGGAGTGCGGGAGTGAATATAGGGGCTATTGTAGGGATATATAATGGGGACTATATACCCCAAACCCTCAACCCTAAATTGATATAAGCATTATTCTGAGGATCCACTCCCCCACTCTCCCTTAAGCACAAGTAAGGATATCGGGCTACTATCGCCCTTCAAATGGGTTTAGGATACTGGGAACTCTCTTGACTTTGTAAGTCTACTTAGTAATAAGGTTACGGGGCTTGTAGAGGTTACTGGACATGGCAACTAAGTTTACTAGGTCTGAAGAGCCTTCAAGTAGGGCTCAGCCACACATGAGCCGACGCTGAAACTCTTCTTTCCCAAAACAGTCTCAGATCCGGGGTATCGGTGTTCGTGTCTCCCATCGCTACACACAATTCCTGCAATACCCCTAGACCTATAACAGAAAATGTCACCGTCAATAGTTCCTCGGGTTACACGACGTCAGAAAAAATACTTCTTGAGAGGATGGGAGATTCGCTATTAACTTAATGGGGTATCGGTGTTGGAGTTTCAGGGTTGCACCGGGGTTGCTGAGCTTGCTATATTCGAGAGTGGAGGCTGATTCTTGCATGACTTCAAGTACTTTAAACCTTGGGAATTATGGTATCACAGTTTACTAAGGTCATCAGGATTTTCAGCATCAACCGTACGGCTAGCGGTAGAGTTGTAAATGAGGCGGAAATTATCACAAGGCGCTCGTGGTATCCTTACAAATTCCTTTACAATAGCCCATGATCATCTCAACATTCCCGCTAATACCGCGAGAAAGCCCGGATGCCCGATGCAAGCCCTTGACCACAGAAGTCCTATACGCCCTATGTGTAGCGACTTAGCCCACTGGAAAGCCATGAAATTCCTGCATTGCTTGAAATGAACCTGTCCGTCCCCCTTGCCCATGTCAAAGAATCTGTGCGGGCCGACCACGCTCAAGCAGAGTGTTGGACGATTCCTACATCTATCTGACTGGGTTTAGGGCTACAGGGTTTAGGGCTTAGGGTTTAGGCCTATAGGGTTTCTAGTACAACGTAAACCACGAGCCCCACACCCTCCTCAGGTCCATGCTGTTCACAATTCATGATTATCATGACCCTCAGCACACTAAACCCTGGAAATCATGTCTCCATAGTGTACGAGGTTCATGCAGGACTTGAGTACCAACGGTCTCTAGAACATTGACAATTTTGTCCCGTTTTCCATGGCATGTTTCATTGTTCTTTATCAGAATCTCCATTATTGGCGGGATATGCTCCTGAATCCTACACAATGAGATACATCCCTCAAGAACCCTGCATAATTATCTTTATACAATCCTAGCTATGCCTCTACAACCCTGCATATCCCAATGTACTCCCTCTATAATCCTATGTACCCCTACGTACGTATATATCCCTATATGTCCCTATTAAATCCCCCCGTGAATAATCCCTATATAATTCCTATATCTCTCTCCATGTATGTCCTTACGAACTCCTATACATAACCCTATAAACCCTAAACCCAAAAAACCCTAAACCCCAAACCCCAAACCCTAAGCCCTAAACCCTCAGAAGTACAAGCTGCAAGCCTGCCGCAGCGAGCCGCCGCGAAAGCAGAGGCCGAGGCCGGCGGCGAGCCACAGCAGGCCGCGGTTCGGGCGCAGGGAGTCCAGGATGTCCATGTTGCATGTAGGGTTTAGGGTTTAGAGTTTAGGGTTTAGGGTTTGGGGTTTAGGGTTTGGGGTTTTGGGTTTAGGGCTTAGGAATGTCCATGTTGCATATGGGTTATAGCCTGAACTTTATTAGGATAGTATATAACCCCTTTATTTAGGGCTTAGGGTTTAGGGTCTAAACTCCTTGAAGGAGGGTTATATTAGGGTATTATAGGGTTTGTAGGGGGGATACTAGGAGGATGTCCGTGTTGAATATGGGGTTTAGGTTTTTAGTGTTTGGGGCTTATAGGGTTTAGGGGTTAGGGGTTAAGAGTTTGGGTTTAGGGTTTGGGGTTTAGGTGTAGGGCTTAGGGGCATACGGCCCTAAACCCTAAACCCAAAGGATGTCCATGTTGCAGAGCTTCTCTAAAAAAATGGGGCATCATCTACGAGCCACATGCGCCTCAGGCTTGCCACGTAGCTCCGCCTGTTGGATACCGGATAGGGTTTAGGGTTTCGGGTTTTGGTCTCAAAGGTAACCCCTGAAGGGTTTAGGATTTAGGGTTTAGGGTTGCATTACTTAAAGGGTTGTCAATACTGTAGGGGCTTCAGGGTTTAGGGTTTAGGATTTAGGGTTAGGGTTTAGGCTTTTGGGTTTAGGGTGTAGGGAGAAAAGCTGGGCTCCACTGATTGACCGAAACTTTCAGAAACAGTGGGTTTGGGAATCGGGGCTTGAGATTCTCCATGTCAAGAACCCCTCAGACTCATATGAGCCCTGGTCTAACCTCCTTACAGGGGGGATTATGTAAGGGATTATATAAGGGACTATAGGGCTTATGACGGGTGATACTAGGAGTTTAGACTACAGCTCATATTGCGGGAAGTACATATATTATATAAGGGACTACTAAAGGGCTTATGAAGGGTGATACTAGGAGTTTAGACTACAGCTCATATTACGGAAAGTACATATAGCGGGACGTAAATGGCTACCAATATCGGTTCTAGATTCTATAAGCCAAGTGTTCATTGCATTGTCAACTTTCGTGTTCGTTTGATTTCTAAATAGTGGTAACATCCCCAACCCAAAATTATACTTTCCATTTCATTTTCCATGTGATGCTCCATTATAGGTTTATCTAGGCCCCCACACCCTAAACCCTAAAACCTAAACCCTGTAGGTTGGTAATTCTGCAGCCTTCTACCTTTCGCATCCCGCTTCTAAGACAACTCACAAACTGAGGCAGCAGCAACACAGTTTTACTGGGGATGTGCTGCAAGATGTCGTTACCTTGCAGCTGCTCCTGCAGCGCGATCTTCCGGACATCAAGATGAATTCGAACGCTATTTAGGAATATGTAAGAACATATTTGTGGATATGTGAAATATAGTCAATATTTCCCTTGTGTTTAATGGACATGGGTTCCTATTGGAGGATATATTAGGGAGGACTCCAAGCGGACACTAAACTACCAGAGAGGCCTTTATGTTCACCCTTAACGGTTCCTTGATAACCCTCATATTGACTTTTCTCAACTGGTAATCTTTGGGCTTAGGCTTTCCAGCAATGGGGAGAGGGCCCGATGTTTGGAGCACTCCATAGAAAGACCCCTAATTTTTGGAAACCCAAATCCTGGTGAACCACCATGTTCTCGCAGTTTCCCTGTTAAACCTTTAACCCTTAACATATAACACTAACACTAACAATAACGATGACAAGAATGATAACCACCAAAAAAAACAATGTTATTACTAATGCTATTTTCTACTACTACTATAGCGCACTGAAACCCTAATCCCTAAACCCTAAACCCTAAACCAAAGGGACCCGCCCGCCCTAAACCCTAAACCCTAAACCCTGAACCCTAAACCATCCTCCAGCTTCTCCATGTACTCGGTGAGCCGATGTGCCCGTGCTGTCAGCGCAGCCAGCGGCACCTACGTGGAGTCTCTCTTGGTTTAGGGTTTAGGGTTTGGGTATTAGGGTATTAGGGTTTAGGGTTTAGGGTATTAGGGTATTAGGGTTTAGGGTATTAGGCTTTAGGGTATTAGGGTATTAGGGTTTAGGGTAGTAGGGTATTAGGGTTTAGGGTATTAGGGTTTCACAATTTTTGGGTACCATTTTGGGGGTCCCAATAATCAGGACCATAATATATTGGGGTCTATATTGGGGTTCCTCTATTTGGGAAACTACCATTAAATAGGTCTCTTCAGTAATTGGGGTGGCTAATCAGGTCCCGTTGAAGAGGCTACAGGGATATGCAGGGTTTAGGGCTACTTGGTTTGTGTTCGGGATTTAGGTGTTATTGCTTTAGGGTTTAGTGTTGTAAGGTTAGTAAGTCTTCAAACTATCCACAGTAACCCTGCACAAGACTTACCAAGTCAAGGGAGACTCCAAAGAGGAGTTCGAAAGGCTTGCGGAACAGCCAAAGCTACACATGCAGGCACTAAGGCAGATGGCTAGGATGGCCCCAATGGAACCAGACCCCCTAAACCCTAAACCCTTGAAGCTACTACGTTATTTTGGGGGTTAGGATTTCAGGATATTCCCCCGATAGAGAGAATCCCCTGCAACAGAAAATGGTTCATTGAAACTGGGCTTCTATGGGGCTTCATGAAGGCTACAGTGTAGAAATTTGTAGATCCCTTTCGGGGGCGCTTAAAACAGGGACCAACATTTTGATGACCTGCTACATGCATCCGGCATCCCAAATCCCTGGACCCTAAACCCTGAACGCGAAATAGTGGTTTGCATTTCATGTTCCATGATCTTTTCCATCTGATTCTCCATTATCCCCCTAAACCCAAAACCCGGAACCTTGAACCCTAAACCCTGGACCTGAAATTCCAGACCTTAAACTCTAAAACCTCAAACCCCGAAACCTTTCTAAGCCCTAAACCCTAAACCCTAAACCTAAACCCTTAGCACCTGCCCCATCTCTGCCATGATTTTGACTCGCTCCTCCACTTGCCCCAGCATAAGCGCCTCAAGGAGCCCAGGCAGGAAACAAGGGTTTAGGGTTTTAGGGTTGAGGGTTGAGGGGAGCCTCCAAAAATTGAGCGGCAATATTTAGTGGGAGTTTTATGGGGATATATTATAGAAAAAATGGTAAATGTGAATATGTAAGGCTTAGGGTTTCCAAAGATTATTGGGATATATCCCCATGTATGGAAACTCCTTCAACCCTAAACTCAGTGTCTGAGGTTCGAACGTTGTGGAAGCGAGACATGACGTCCCCTCGCATCTCAGCAATCTTCAGCATCCTGATCAGAGGGTTTAGGGTTATGGTTTGGGGTGGTCAAGACATGGTCCCATGTTGTCCCGCAATCTTCCTAGGTAGATACATTGCGCAGCACACGTGCTAGCTATGATAGGTACAGCTGCAATAAGGAGACCCTCAAATAAAAAGGGGAAAAGGGTACTACTGAGGCACCTAACAGATGATCTCAGTGGTCAGGCTCCGACAAGCAAAAAGGGATGGTTTGCGGCGGAGCTGCTTTCGCAGCTTTGTGATGTTGCCAGTGATGAGGTACAAGAAGGACAAGGCATCGAAGTTCTTGGTCTTCTGGTACACCTTGATGCAACTGCTGGGTGCAAAGGCACATGAAAAGCTAAAAGAGCAGACTGCTGTCTTTCCTGTTCTAATTTAAAGGGGCTTTGGTAACCCCAAGTAGGACCCTATAACCATCATATGATAGTCAAAGGGTCCTAATTTTGGGGGTTGGGGTTTCCAAAATCCCTTTATTGCGCTATTTGCTCCTAGCCCAGATGCCTACCTGCTCGTTTCCCGAGCCCAGTGCTCGGTGGCAAGCTTAGTCAACAGGACGGTTTCCGCAAATTAGGGGTCCTTTTTTGGAGGTCCCCATAGGTAGAAACCCTAAACCCTATACTATAATGGGGTCTATATTGGGAGCCCCCGCTTTTAAGTGGAGCCACCACATACCCCTACACAATCTCCAAACACTTGAAATTTCCGTGTTCCTTCCCATTCTCCCTATATATCCTTATATAAGCCTATATAACATTAGGGTCGAAATGGAATATTGGGGCCCCCTTTTTAGTGGAAGCCCTAAACCCTAAATCCTAAACCCCAAACTCTAAACCTAAACCCTAGACCCTAGACCGTATACTATATCAGGGTGCATTTTGTGGCCGCCCCTTTTGTCGAGACCACCATACACCCTAGGAGTGGAGGAGCCTACATCATCAGGCTGTCGCCGAGCTGAAGCATTCAGGGTAGCCCTGCCCCTTATCTACTTGGGGTTTAGGGTTTGGGGTTTGGGGTTTAGGGTTTGGGGTTCAGGGTTTAGGGTTTGAGGTTTAGGGTTTAGATTTTAGGGCTTAGGGTTTAGGGTTTAGGGTTTAAGGGTAACGTTTAGGTGGACCCCCCACTCAGTAAATGTGACTATAAGGGCTAAAAGTAATTATATGAAGGTCTCCCTGTATTCCTATTATGCCACTGTTACAGGGTGGGGGTCCACTAAAATTTTCTAGTGTTTGGATTTTAGCTACCACAACCCCTGAACTGGGACCTTGTTTTAGTCATATGATAGTTCTCGGGTCCTTATTACAGGGGTGGGGGTAATTAAAATCCCGTTGCAATCTACACACCCAAAAGCCGAAATTACAGATTTCCTTGTTCCCTACTCTCTACACACTCAACAAAGCCCCATAATCCCTGCATTTCCCTACTCTAGAATCTCAACACAATCGCCACACTATGCATCACCTGACTCCACAAAACCCTAAACCCTCAACTCCTGCATACCCCTTAACCTGAAACCCTTGAGCCTGAACCCTGAACCGTAAAGCCTAAACCCATAACCCAATCTCACGATCTCTCACTTAATGGTGTTTAGCAGGGAAGAAGGGAACATAACCCCTACGTACTCCCTGTAGGACCTTTTCCCTTATTCCCCACTAACCCCGAAACCTTGACCCTGTATATATACATACATATGGTCCCTCATTCCCAAACCCCCGGTAAGCTCACTGGGCGACCCAGCCATCTCGACAATCTGCTGGTTGCCTTGCCGGAGCGCTTCCAGACCCAGGCGATTCCAGCCTGTGGTGGGGGTTTAGGGTTTAGGGTTTGGGGTTTAGGGTTTAGGGTTTGGCGCCTATGATAACGGCGGCCTATATAGGATCCCCCAATTTCAGGACACTGAACTGAGGGTGTGGAGACATAGATTTACTCACTGGGGATTAATAGGGAATATGAGACTTTTGGGGGATTACACTCTCCTACCAGTAGGTAGATTTAGAGTGCTTAGGGTTAGGCATTAAGGGTTTAACGATTAGGGCTTAGGGTTTAGGACCTGGGGTTAGGGATTAAGGCTTCAGTGTTAGGGCTTCGGGCTTAGGGTTAGGAACGATCAAGTGCCCTGAGACTAGGGCTTCAGATTTCTCCACTTGGGGCACGATGCCAACAGTGGGGATTTTGCGGTTTAGGGTTTACGGTTTAAGGTCAAGAGTTTAGGGTTTAGGGTCTAGGGTTTAGGGTAGAGTAAATTGGGGCAAATTATGCAGAGTTTCAGAGGTATCCATCTGGGGGATCATGTGAGCGATAGTCTCAGCTCCCAGTATCCCCCCTAATAAAGCCTATAGTGGGATTCCTATATGAGCTATAGTCTAAACTCCCAGTATCCCCCTAATACACCCTGTAGCAGTCCCCAATATAATCCCCCACAGAACCCCCGTTAAGGAGTTTTCACTATGGTACATATAATCCTCAATATAGCCGGCCTTCAAAGAGTTTAGACGATGTGCATGCAAGGATTGCATGTAGGTTTGGAAGTCAGCATAGTACCACGAATCTAGAAACAGTCATGGCAGCGGTGAGCGAAATAACTGCCTGTACCAGGGTGATGAAGAGGAGGATGGCGAAGAAGCGCTGAATATGGGCCGAATTCAGACAGCCACACGCCAATCCCAGGATAATCCACATAAGCAATCCCGCAATGGCATCTGCCATCCCCAAGTGACCGTAGGTTTATAATCCCCTTTTGCAGATAGAATATGGCATTGGGTATATTATAATAAGATCCCCATATACCCCATGTTCTATCTACTTAAGGGGGACTATAACCCCAAAATATATACCCTATTATAATATAGTAGTTTCCATTTTCTTTTCCATTATCCATATGTAACCCAATAATATACCCTATATTCTATCTACTTAAGGGGGACTATAGGGTTTAGGGTTTACGGTTTAGGAAGCTGGAGCTGTGGCATCGACCCACCCAGCTTGCTAGTTCAACTATTACCCCTATACTACCCTATATATCCCTTTAAAGGGACCTAGGGTTTCCATTTTCTTTTCCATTATCCCAATATAACCCCTATATAACCCCTGATATAACCCCAAT